>JAOTQR010112780.1:0-25600 GCA_025774065.1 Solanum ossicruentum | reverse complement strand
TGCGGTGAGTCCTAGACGCTGCTCTCATGTCAAGCTCTAGGGAGCGGTGTTTTTTTGGAACAATATTTTTTCTTTCCTTGGTCCAAGACTTTAAGTCTTGGGCCTAAAAGTTCCCGTATATTTTTTTGTCTATACTTCATCAACTTTCACCCTTATATCATCCTAAACATTTCCCTATACTCTCCAAAACACTTAGTCATATTTTAGCTTCCCAAACTCAAGTCTCAAACCCTCATGCCAAGCTAAGGTTCTCCTTCAAGGTTCTTCTTCAATCTTCAAGTCTCCATATCCAATCTTCACTAAGTTCATCTCCAAGCTAAGATATGTGGGTTTCTTTCATGGGTTCCTTTCAACCATGATATCCATGCCTCTTTTTACACAAAATGCATGATTTAAAGTTGATTTACAATGGGTTTTGATCATTATGAAATTCACTGCACACTATGTGAAAGCTATGTACAGTTGTGACTGTTTTGCCATGTTTTGAGCTATAAATCTTTGATCTATTGTAAGATTTGAGAAGGGGTTTTGATGTGTATGTAATGAGGGTATTGCAATGTGTTAATTGATGGTTTCCCAATGGGTTTTCTTGCATGATTTCATGTTTACTTTGCATGGATTTATACTACCATTTCACACCCTCTAAGTGTTTAATAAAATGTCCGGATGTGGTTTCTTGAGTAGTTGAAGATCCAAAGCATGAGATATGATATGAATGACTATATGATGATGAAGTGAGCTTATGTATGTGATATACTCTATATAAGGTATTGCATTAGACCATACCCGATCCAGGGGATAAGAGCCTAGGTAAGCATGTTGGGGGCTTATACTCATCAACCATGGTAGGGGTTTATATCGTGTTGGTAAGGTATGATTACAACAACCATATGATGGGTGTATACCACACAACCACCAAGGGGTTTATACCTTGAATAGCTTGCTTGGTCTCTTCTACACATATGATATCCTATATGAGCATGAGCTACTTAAGCATGTTTTACTTAAGCATTGATTATACATGTCATATTGTATATGATGCCGATTATTTAATATTATGCATTTAGATTATAATGCTTATCTATTGTTTCATTGTATCCTACATACTTAGTACATTCAAATATACTAACGCATACTCTATGCCTACATGAAGTCACCATGTAGGAATCGGTGCCCAAGTTGATCATCCTCCTCCACGTGGATAGTTCGGTGCTATTCAAGCTAGTTGGGGAGTCCTCCACTTCGGGCACCTGGTCTATGTTTCTTCTATTATGTATTGAGACATTCATCTTTATTGTTTATTTTGACTATAAGGGTGAGCCCGGTTACTTTGTCTTGGCCCCCGCTTTTATCTATGTATTAGAGGTGTTTGTTAGACATGTTATGCATCTATGATATGAGTTTAACTCTTGTCTTTAGACTATAATATTTTGCAAGCTTTTCCCTTATCCCTCTTTTCCCTATTCTTTTATCTTTGATACTTGATTTATTTCTTCCGCATCCAAGGATGTGTAATGATGCTTTACGAGGCTTGCTTGGGGTCCCTTCAGGTTCTCCTTGCGCCGTGTCACGTCTAGGCCCTAGGCTTTGGTCGTGACACAATTTAAGTCATAGATGAATTAAATTAACCACTCAACAGCATACTCTTGAAATAGAAAAGGCTCATCCCAAAAGTATTGCTTCACAGCAAACAAGAACTATCTTCGATGATGTTAATTGAGGGACTCCGGAATAATCCCACACTCTAAATAATTAACAAATTCAGCATACCATGGGCTAGAGTCAATAAAATGGCAATGAGGGTTTCATCTAAAAATACATTGATAATATCAACATCTTTAGAACCTACATCATTATATTCTAGATGAGATAAGTAGTTCGCCACCATAAAAGCAGTTGGGGCATTAGTCAACCCGAATGACATAACCATGAACTTATAATGCCCGTAATGGATCGTGAATGTTGTTTTGGATTGAACAATCCCAAACTCTCAACCGATGATAGCTGGACCTCAAATCAATATTTGAGAATACTGAAGCACCCTATAACTGGTTAAAATGATCATCAATGTGAGGAAAAGGGTACTTGTTATTGATGGTCACATTGTTCAAAAGGAGATAGCCAATACACATACACATAATGCCATCCTTCATCTTTACAAATAGGAAAGAAGCAACCTAGGGAGATACACTCAGACAAATGAATCCCTTCTTCAACAAATCCTTCAACTCGATTAGAGAGATTCGATAAGGGGCAGTAGAAATGGGCTTAGTGCCTGATGTCGCCCAAGCTACACCTTCTTTTCAAGAATAAAGTGTCATGACCCAAGCCTAGGTCCTAGACGTGACACGTCGAATAGGAACCTCAAACAAGCCTCTTAGAGTATCATTTACATATTCTTGGTTGCGGCGGCAACTAAATAACAATAAGAGAATATAAATAAGGATAAAGGGACTAAGGAAGTCTTTCATCGCATAAATCATCAAATGAGTCAAAGTTCAAAGCATAAATACATAACTTGTCCAACAACACCTCTAACATAGATTGGGCGGGGGCCAAGATAACTTTCCGAGCTTACCCTTATAGTCATAACCATCTAAACAAAGAAAAGAGTCTTTACATAACATAGGATCAATAGCTATTGTCCTCGGAGTTGAGGACTCACCAAGCCTACTTCAAGTGACAGTACTATCCACGTGGAGGAGGAGGATGATCAAGTGGAGCTCCGAATCCTACATGGTAACTAATGTAGGCATAGAGTATATGTTAGTACATTTGAATGTACTAAGTATATAGGATGCAATGTCATTAAAGATAAGAAACATAGTCAAAATGCATATACACAGGCAATAAGAAGTACTATAACAATATGACATGCATGATCAAAGCTCTAAGTAAAACATGTTTGTATAGAACATAGTACATGTATAGGAAGAGACCATCATCATAGACCAAGCATCTAAAACTTGCAATCAAAGGCCTAACACCCCCTTGGAAGGTAATTTGAGGAACCTACCCCTCAATTGGTAGTATAGGCCTAGCACCCACTTATAAGGTGGTCAAGGAGTATACCCCTCAACATGGTAGTACAGGCCTAGGACTCCCCGACAAGGTGGTAAAGGTATATAACCCTCAACGTGGTAGTACAGGCCTAGCACCCCCCTCCCCCCCGACAAGGTGGTCAAAGTATATACCCTTGAACGTGGTAGTACATGCCTAGAAACCCCAGACAAGGTGTTACGGGCCTAGCAACGCCCGACAAGTTGGCAAAGATATATACCTCTTAACGTGGTAGTACGGGCCTAGCACCCCCCAACAAAGTGATGGAGGCATAGCACCCCCTCAACATGGTGTGGTCACTTGCAACACTATGGAAACTTTTCATGAAATCAACACATACATGAATTCCTTTCATCATCATAAAGCCACTTAACTCATAAGTCATGCAATAGACCCTCAAAAACTCAAAAATCCTTAATCAGATATTTTGTCAAACACTTGGCGGGTGTGTAATGCTAGGTCAAAATCATGCAATTCAAGAGTGAAATCATGTGAGAAAAATTAATGTAAATCAACCCACCAAAACTTGGTAACACTCTCATACAAGATACATTAAAACCCTTCATCAAATCTCATCATATTATATAGATTCATAGCTTAAAACATGCTTAAACATTCCACATTTCATGAAAACCCCAACATAATTTATAATCAACTTCATAGTAAGAATACCCATAAGTAAATCAACTTGAAAACATGTAATTTGTATAAAAATGAAGGTTGGGAACCATGGGTTAAAGGACCCAATGGTTGAAACCCACATAACTCAACTTTGGAGATTTCATTGTTGAAGATTTGAATGAGAACTTGAAGCTTGATTGAATTCTTTGAGATCTGGAATGAGTTTGGGACACTTGATTTTGAATGAAATATTTGGCTAAGTGTTAGAGAAGGTTTTGGGGAATGTCTTGAATGATATGGGGTTGGAAAATGACTAAGTATAGGTGTTTTTAGACATAGGAAGGCTTAGGCCCAAGACTCCAAGGCTTTAGGCCGACATTTAAAAAAATTGGCAATAAAATGTACTACTCCTTGACTGCTCCGCGTCACAGAGAGAACACGTACCCTCACTGGAAAGTGAAATTTTGGCAAAATGAAATTTTGCTACAGTTGCTCTAAAATTAGGGTTAGACACATTCCCCCTCAATTTTGCCCCCGATCAAGAATATGAAGTTGGATATTTGATATCACGCACAGATTTTGAGATATATGAAAATTACAAATATGATCATTTTTTAGGCACATTTTCAGGCACTTTTTGGGGTGTTTCAATATCTCCCGCCTTTGGAACATCCATTCTCGAATGTCAAAGAAATGTGTATGAGAGGAATAATAAAGATGAGTTCAGCCCACACATATGAATGCAATAATTTTGAACACCACATTCAAAAAGAAAATCTCAACATAAGTGTCAAAATAACTATTAACTTGTCAACATAAACATGAATGTGTGCATATTACATAGGGGCTAACACATAAGACTTGAAATTACATAGGGGACTTAAATTAGTACCTTAGGCTTGAGTACCATGGAAGAGTTAGGAAATCACTTTTGCATGTCCGCCTCGGCTTCCCATGTAGCACTCTCAACTTGTTGTTTTTTCCAAATGACCTTGACAGAAACAACATCCTTGTTCCTCAACCTCTTCATTTGTCTATCCATAATTTCTATCGGGACCTCTTCATAAGTCAAAATTTCTTCAACAACACCCACAACATCAAGAGGCACAATGGCACTTGGGTCACTCACACACTTCCTCAACATGACACATGAAAGATCGAATGAACCATATTCATATCATTGGGCAACTTCAACTCATAGGACACCATACAAATCCTCCTCAACACTCTATAAGGAACAAAAAATCTTGGACTCAATTTATCCTTCTTACCAAAATGAACCACACCCTTCATGGGTGAGACCTTCAAATAGACCCAATCACCAACCTTAAATTCAAGATCCCTTCTCGTCACATTGGCATAGGAATTTTGATGACTTTTTGCTGTTTACAATCTTTGTCTTATCATCCTTACCTTCTCCATGGCCTCCATGACCAGATCCAAATCCGACAAAGCCATCTCCCCTACCTTAAATCATCCAACTGGGGACCTACAACGTCTACCATAGAGAGCCTCGAAAAGAGCCACACCAATGTTAGAATGATAGCTATTGTTGTAAGCAAAGTTAATAAGTGGAAGATGATCATCCCAACTACCCTTAAACTCCAATACACAAGCTATAAGCATATCCTCAAGAGTTTGGATAGTTCTTTTGGCTTGGACATATGTTTGAGGGTGAAAGGCCATACTAATCTTTACCTTGGTACCAAGACAACTTTGGAAGGACCTCCAAAAGTGTGAAGTGACTTGAGCACCACAATCCGATATCATAGACAAATGCACCCATGCAATACAACCAATTCATAAATGTACAATTTAGCATAATCTTTGGCACCATAAGTAGTCTTAACTAGCAGCAAATAAGCCGACTTTGTCATCCTATCAACCAAATCCCAAATGGAGTCAAAATGCTTTCAAGTCTTACGCAACCCAACGATAAAGTCCATATTAATTTCCTCCCATTCTGAAGTAGGAATCTCTATATCTTGGGCTAGGCCACCCGGCATTTGATGTTCGGCTTTGACTTGTTGGCAATTATGGCAATCAGATACAAACTCAGTAATATCTCTCTTAATACCACCCCACCAAAACACTTCTCTCAAATCTCTATACATTTTTGTAGAACCAAGGTGAATAGAGTAGGAAGAATTATGAGCCTCATCTAAAATCTTCTTTCTAATGTCACCAACACAAGGAACACATAATCTACCTTGGTACCTAAGGGAACCATCTCCCCCTTAGGAGAAAACCTCTAACTTACCATCTCTCACGAAAGCCTTCAACTCTAGCAAGGAAGGGTCAAGATCTTCCTTTGCCATCACCTCCTCGATCAATAAAGATTTAGAACCATCTACCACCACTACTCCACCATTATCAACCTCTTCCAACCTAACCCCCAATCGAGCCAATCGATGGACCTCTCTAGCCACCTCCTTGCCCTCATCAATATGAGCTAGGCTACCCATAGACACCCTAGTTAAAGAATTGGCTACAACATTAGCCATACTGGGGTGATGATGCACATTCATATCATAATCTTTAAGGAGCTCCAACCATCTTCTTTGTCTCAAGTTGAGATCGTTTTGGGTGAACACATATTGGAGACTCTTATGATCTGTGAACATATCGACATGTACCCCATACAAGTATGATGCCAAATTATCAATGAAAATACCATGGTGGCCAACTCAAGATCATAATTCTTTTCATGCACTGTAAGTTGTCTAGATGCATAAGCTATTACTTTACCATTTTACATCAAAACACAACCCAAACCAATTCATGACTCATCACAATACATAACAAACCCTTCCAACTTCCGATAGAGACAAGATAGGAGCGAAGACAAGCTTATCTCTCAAAGTTTGAAAACTCTTTTCATACCCATCAGTCCACGCAATTTAGCCTTCTTTGGAGTCAACTTAGTCATAGGAGAAGCAATAGAAGAGAATCCATTCACAAACCTCTGGTAATAACCCGCTAAGCCCAAAAAGCTTCTAATATCCGATAGAGTCAAAGGTTTAGGCCAATTTCTAATCACATTTGTCTTTTTAGGATCCACCTTAATACCATCCTTGATACCACATGACCTACGAAGGCAACCTCTTTCAACCAAACACATATTTCTCATATTTGGCATACAATTTCTCCTCTCTCAAGATTTTTAACACACCCTCAAGTGATCCACATGCTCCTCCTCACTATGGGAATAAATCAAGATATCATTAAAAAATATCACCACAAACAAATCAATATAGGGTTTGGAGACCCTATTCATTAGATCCATGAAGATAGTCGGTGCACTGTTCATATTGAAGGACATAACCACAAACTCATAGTGCCCATACCTAGTCCAGAAGGACATCTTGGGAATTTCATACTCTCTCACTTTCACTTGGTGATACCAGAATCGAAAATCAACCTTAGAGAAGTGACTAGCCCCTTGAAGTTGGTCAAAAAGATCATCAATCCTAAGTAGAGGGTACTTATTCTTGATGGTGACTCTATTAAGTTACTAGTAATCAAAGTCTAGGCCTAATAATACGCTTCTCCAAGGTGATTGGCTAGGCCTAATAATACACTTCTCCAACAAATCCCTCAATTTCTCTTTCAACTCCTTTAACTCCGCTGGGGCCATAGGGTAAGGGGGAATAGAAATGGTTGGAGTATCATTGCAGGAGGTCTATGCCAAAATCTGTTTCTCTTTTAGGAGAAACATCGCCGAATCTCAATAGGGAAGACATTTAGGAACTCATTCATCACCGGGACTGACTCTATGGGAAGGACTTTAGACTCAACATCCCTAACCCTCACAAGATGATAGAGACGCTTTTTATAAATCAACTTTTGGGCTTTAATGCAAGAAATAAACTTACCCTTGACCACCATATAATGAATCTTCCACTCAAGGAAGAGTTCATTAGAGAATCAGAATTTAACTCTACAGGTTCTAAAATCAATAGAGGCATAATATGCATACAACCAATCCATCCCAAGAATAATATCAAAATCCACCATATCCAACTCAACAAAATCACAAGGCAACATTTATGCAAAATGAAAAAGGAAAAATTCCTATAGACCCTTCTAGCAATAATGGAGGCACCAACGGGAATATACACTTCATATGGCTCAAAAAAAAATTCATGTTCAATATGAAACTTTTTGGCAACAAAAAGAGTAACAAAAGAAAGAGTGGCACTTGGGTCTATCAATGCTTACATATCAAAATCAAAGACTTTAACATACTGGTGATGACATTGGGCACCTCATCTACCCTTTGCCTCCCTTGAAGAGCATAGAACCTATTATGCCTTGGGGCACCACCTTGCTGATCTCCCCTTCCCAAATGAACCGCATTTGCACCCCGGCCTTGTGGACGACCATCTATACCCTTGTTTTGATTACGAGGACAATCAATCTTTTTGTGACCCACTTCTACACAACTATAGCATGCAATAATGTCCCTTAAACATGGGCTATTATGGACTCTATCACATCTTGGGCACATAACATTAGGCACCACATCATCACCTTCTTAGGGTCTTGTTGTCATTAGCATACCATCTATTAGGAACATTTGAAGACCCTTGTCCTTGATGAAATTGGCCACCCTTGGGACTTTGGAACATTCCTTCAAAACGGGCCCTCTTGGCCTGATTACCCCTTATTTTTCTCAAATTTTCCCCTGTAATATTTTGGCATGAGGCAGGACAAGTCGATATTACCAATTAACATGGCAGCATGACATTCTTCATTTACCAAGTCAGATACACCTATCACAAACTTGTTCATCCTAGACCTTGGCTCGGCCACTATTTGTGGAGCATATTTAGAGAGTTGGTTGAACATGAGGGCATACTCCCTCACACTCATAGATCCTTGCTTCAATTTCATGAACTATATCATTTTCGCTGATCTTAGCTCAAGAGGGAAGAACCAGTTGAGAAATGCCACCTTAAAAACCTCCCAAAAGATCACATTGTTGTTCCCCTTCTCCTCCTTCCATTAAGCAAACCATATTTGGGCCACCCCTTTGAGTTGGTAGGCCTCTAATTCCGCTTTCTCCTCCAATCTAACGCCCATTAGAGACAACACTTTGTAACCTCATCAATAAATTCTTGAGGATCCTCATCCACTTTAGACCCATGAAACTCTGGTGGGTTTATCCTCATGAAATCTCTTACCCTAGATACCGGAGTGGGAGCATGAGGATATTGGGCCCCTTGGTTGATTTAATCAGTCATAGCTTGAGCTAGCACGACAATAGCAATCTAGAACTCTTCATGAGCCAATATTTCTTTGAGTATACAAGCTTTTCTCCCTCTTGGGATAGGCATGATCTACCACAACAATGAACATCTATTAGGGGAAAGCCTTACCTTAACATCTATAGCATGACATGGATCAAGAAGAAGGGAAATATTTCGTAAAACGCCTCATAGCTTCTTACTCATAGTTGTCTTTGACTTAACAACCATGAATAAGACTCTAATCGACGCGACGTGTGAGATGCCGATAACAATTAACAACCTAGTGCTCTGATACCAAGTTTTTCATGACCCAAGCCTAGGGCCTAGATGTGACACGGTGAATGGGAACCCAAAGGGACCCTACACAAGTCTCTTAGCATATAATTTACACACCCTTGCTCACGGAAACAATTAAACAACAATAAGAGAATGTAAATAAGGATAAAGGGACTAAGTGAAGTCTTTCATAGCATAAATCATCAAAAGAATCAAAACTCAAAGCTTAAATATATAACTTATCCAATGAAACCTCTAACATAGACTTGCATGGGCCGAGACAATTTTCTGGGTTCACTCTCATAGTCATAAGCATCTAAATAAAGAAAAGAGTCTTTATATAACATAGGATCAATAACTATTGTCCTTGGAATTGAGAACTCACCAAGCTTACTTCAAGAGATAGTACTAGCAACTTGGAGGAGGATGATCAAGCAAAAATTTAGTTCCTACATGGTAACATCATGTAGATATAGAGTATGTATTAGTACATTTGAATATACTAAGTATGTTGGAGGCAATGCCACAAGAGATAAGCGACATAGTCAAAATGCATATACATAGGCAATAGGAAGTACTATAATAATATGACATGCATGATCAATGCTCAAAGTAAAACATGCTTGTATAGAACATAGTACATGTACAGGAAAAGACCATTATCAAATACCAAGTATCTAATACTTGGAATCCACGTCCTAGTACCCCCTTGTAAGGTGATTGAGGTATCTAACCCTCAATTAGACATACAGGCCTAGCATCTCCCAACAAGGTGGTCAAGGTATATACCTCTCAACATGGTATTATGGACATAGCATCCCCCGCCCTCGACAAGGTGGTCATGGTATATACCCCTCAACATGGTAGTATGGGTCTAATGCCTTCCGATAAGGTGGTCAAGGTATATACGCCTCTACATGGTAGTACAAGCCTAGTACCCTTGGACAAGGTGGTCAAGATATATACCCCTTAACATGGTAGTATGGGCCTAGCACCCTCCGATAATTAGTCAAGGAATATACCCCTCACCATGGTAGTACGGTTTTAGCACCTTCCAATAAGGTGATTGAGGCATAACAACATGAGCAGCTGGCTTGAGATAACCCAGTCTATTTGCATTTCTTTAGTTGGGTATTTGCATGTATTATCCATTTTACTTTGGATTTCTTGTTGTTTGATGGTGGCCATCATCAAACCCTGACGAGTGGCACAATCCCGACCAAGGTAGTGATGAATAGGAAAAAGAAATGGGTGACAAATTTGATTAATATGTTCTCATCTAACCAACCAAACCGACTGAGGAGAGGTTGACTGGGACAATAGGTAATGGTTGGTTGGAACACTATGGTTGCCGACCAAGCGCTATAGTGAAATTTGACCTTCACCTTTACCAAAGGGCTGGAAGAACCTAAGTTACCATCCTGCATGAAATGTCCCAATTGAGGTTGTGTTATCCAAGGTATTTGAATTAGTGAATCATGGGGAACACAATTCCCAAGATGATCCTCAAATTATTATCTCTTCATGATTGTTAGTATAGTTTTTGTAGTTATTTCACTCCAATTTGCAAAAGCCCCCTTTTTAGGGAATATAGTTGATTGATACTTGAAATCATTGTTGGTGAGTCAATCTAATAAAATCCTATATTCCCTATTGATTCGACCTAGCATTTGTTAGATTTATACTTGATAGTGATTGCTTTACTGTTGAAGCGTGAATATCAAATTTATGGTGTCGTTGCCGCAGAATACGACTAGGTTTTGACTTGATTTCACTTGTGGTTGATTCAGGTGTTGATTTCTACATTCTCTTGTATATTGAGTTAGTTTTTTGTTCTTCTTTGTATAGGTACTTAGGGCTGCTACTTGTTGAGATTCAGTCAATACAAATATCAAACTGATTACTAAGCTAATGGTTGAACAAAAGCTCATTATCACAAGCGATTTGCTCAAATCGATGCAAAGGAATGTACTATTCTATGTTCCACCATCTAAAGACCCTCATGCACATCTACAAAAACTTGCACAGATATGTAGGGAAGTTTTGGGGGCACGACACCTATCTATGGATGCCATAGCTCTTCGATCTTCCCAATAATGACCTTTAGATGTGACACTATATATTGGTGGTCTACACTTCCCCAAGATGTCTGCACTCACTAGCTGGAAGTTCAATGAGTTTTTTTAACCCATTTCCATGTTGGTCCCGAAAGGCACCAACTGCAAGAGCCAATTGTCAACTTTCAATGAGTTCCTGGAGAGCTTTTAAGTGAAACATGGGAATGATATAAAGGATGTTTGGGGAGGATTCAAAATCATGGTCTATTAGATTGTGAACTAGTGGGAAGCTTCTACCGAGCACTAAATTGTGAACTATAAGCTCAAGCAGATGCTCTATTTGGAGGAGATTGTTTGTCATTTGTGAGGAAGTCATTTGCTGAGGTCACGGAGTTCATGGACAAATTATTTGCTATCTATCTAATGTACTAGCCAATTTAACAGCAACCAGTAACATGCACTAGCTCATCTTGGGAGAGCTCTAACCATGAAGGAAAGAGCAGTGCAAACATTTGGTTCAAGTTACCACATCAACAATGTGTTATGGATAAATCTTCTAAAGTTGAGAGCTTGTTTGAAACACTGATCAATAGAATAGATGCATAGAGGATATGATATGGGAAATCAAATTTCATATCATCAAGGTGAACTACAAGGTGGACCAACAGGCATCGGTAATTAAATGACTTAATGATAGGTTTGATATTGTTTTCACGCAACTAGAGCATATGCAAGGTGATAGAAGGAGAAATATGGGAACTGATGACAAGAGATTGTCAAGCCCTGAGAAAGTCTGAGTACTCATGATGACTAAGTTGAGCCACAACATTAGACAAAACGCTTCTTGGGAGGCAACCCAAGTACTTTTCATGTTTTTGGATTGTTTTGAGTTTATTTTGATGATGTGAATTTCTAGGTAGTGGATTGATTTTTGTTATGGTTTTGAAGACATTGAATCAGTTGTATTTTTTTTTTTTTGAAAATGGTGTATTTTGAGATGTTTGTTTGCAGGTGTTAAGTAAGTGCTAAAAGTTTGAACAAAAAAGCATTTGAAGCAGCCTCTACAACTAGGCTTACGAGCCATAGCGCACACTACGACTCGTAGTCAGGCCTCTTAAAGGGTAACAATGATGATTTAAAGTTGGCACTCACACTAAAAGCCAACTTTACGACTAATAGTCCAAGCTACGAGTCGTAAATGGGGTTCGTAGTGCGGAGGTATGATTTCAATTTTTTTAAGTGTTAGGTGACCTACGAAACCATGACCTAGGGTTGTAGTCAGATCTATGACTCGTAGTTGGGGTTTTGTAGACCCGACTTGCAGAATTTTTAAAGTCATCCTGGTTTGTTATATAAGGGGTCAAAATTCATTTTGACCCCAATTCCAATACATAATCTCTCATTTTGTTCCCAAAATACTTTTCCTACTATTCTTTGACCCCAATTCCAATACATAATCTCTCATTTTGTTCCCAAAATACTTTTCCTACTATTCTGATTCATTTCCCAGTATACCCACATCATTTTCCTGCAAATTTTCCAGGGAAGCTTTGGTACTTAGGGTTTCAGATTCCTCTTCTCTTTCTCATTTTGTTCAATTGTTAATCATCTTCTCTAGAGGTATGTTTCTTGGTTAAATTTTGCACATAAACTTTAAGTATCATTTGGAATTCTCGAATTATTGTGTGTGTGAAATGGGTATTAAGAGTACCCATGGGAAAATTTATGCATATGAATGAGAATCGGGGTTGTTGCCGTTTGAAATTCCCAAAGGTTGTCCCTAACTATGAAATTTCACTTGTTGCTTGATTGTGATGATCATTTTAAACCATGTTTTGTTGATCACATGTTTGAAATGAGTCTGTCATCATTGAATAACTAATCAACTCATTGTGGGGTGAAATTTTGTTTTGGGCATACTCTTCTTGTTAAAGATGAGGGTTTGAGAAATTCCCCATGTGCTTGTAGAATCAATTACATGAACTTCCATGTTTATATGCAAGTAATGTTGTTGAATGTTTTGGGATTAATGATTTTTGGGAATTCCTGAATGTGTTGGGAAGTTGATGGTTGATTGTTTGTTATGGGAAGAACTTTTGGGTTAAGTTTTGATTGGGTTGATATGCTGGGGTAATGGGTGTATTAGTATGTCTGATATTTGTTCTCGAACATTACTTCAAATGTTATTTGATCTCTATTGATATTGATTGTGGTTCGTGTGATGATGGTACAGGCACGCCAGGTATCTGATGTCCCTTGCTAGGAGGGCTTCCTACGACCCGTAGGAGGACTTACGGGTCGTAGTTGCCCTTCATAGGGGATAATAGTGTCATAAGGTATCTTACGATTCACCATACAAGACCCACTTATGGGTCGTAGTGTCCACTATGAACCATATTGGGGTCTCATACTCTTGCCTTGTGATTTATATTGGATACTGAAAATTTGTGCAGCCCAATCTACGACCTGTAGTCATGACTATGAGCGTAACTAAGCCTCATACCAGGATTTAGTATAAGTTATTGCTAGGCACCTGTGGATTATGAGGCCACAGTAGTAGGTCACCCAATAAGTTTTACCTCTATCTTGTATCTGCAACTAGTGTAATGTTGAATTTTAATGTTTGTTTTCTTGTTAATTTTTTTCGTCCTATTCTTTTATCTATTATTATGGTTTTCCTTGATAACTTAGGACTAATTGTTGGTTTGTGATGTTAATTACAGGACTAATGGCTCTTAAGGATAAAAATACAGTTGCTGTGAATTTTAAAAGGAGACTTATTGACAAGGCTTCTGACACCAAGCACATTCAGGGGTCAGAGAACATTCACAGGGTCCGAATTGACCTAGAGGCACATGTGCCCTAGATAAGGGCCAAGGCCGCACAAACCCCAGTACTTGTTGAGAGTTCCTACCAGTCTGAAGAGGATGGAAATGGAGATAGGATTGGTAGCAACTCACTTCAGATGACTCCCTCTCAAATGGAATCAAAGTCTCATGATGATATCAGGCCTAAGGATTACACAGCAGCGCAGTCCTCGGTTGACACATCAATCTCAGCTCAGGATCTGCACCATCACCTATGGGGAATCGAGGGTATGTAGGAGATCTAGAACTAGGGGCTAGAGCCAAAGGGGCAGGGAAAGCCTGTCAGTGCATTACATGAAGAGTCCTGGTTAGTTTACTTAGGGTCAAGCCGTGTCCCTACTCTGGAGACTGAGATTGATAGGCACAGGCTCCGGTGGTTGTCAAAGAGGCTAGGCAAGTATGCCTCACTTTTAGTCAAGAGTTCTATACCACATATGTTGCTACCATCCTTTGAGGTCTTCCTAAGGGAAAAAAGGCTATTGATAAGCCTCAGTTGCGAGAGGTCTTAGTTCGTGGTCAAAGGGTTGATATTTTTGAGGAGACCATCTGTCAGGTACAGTTCGAGCCTAACTACAGGGTACCACATTCAATAATCGAGTACAACAACAAAATAGATAAGATGAGACAGGTTGTGATTTAGAAGAATGTCGATCTCAAGACTGAGCTCCTTAGTAGGGGGTGATACAAGCCTGCATGGGTCACCACACATACTAAGCCCATAGTGAAGTCCCACCTCTCTTTCCCTGCCAAATTCTAGTGGTCCTTCGTTCAGTCTCACATCCAATCTACATTGGTGGATAATGTCATCACATTATAGTGAGTTATGATATTAGTCAGCATCATAGCTAGCTACGAGATTGATTAGGCATGTGTGATGACTGAGCAGATAGATGAGTCCACGGTTCAGATAAACACCTCCCTGCCTTTTTGTATCATGGTCCACAGATTATACAAGGAGGAAGAAGTATGTGTCTCTCTCCACATAAACCTACACGCTGAGGCCCTTCGCACCATAGATCGCAGTATGATCAAGGTTGACGAGAATCTGGTGTCCATCCAGCGAGCAACACCTCCTCCCATTCCCTGAGCTATTTCATCCTGAACCAGCTATAAAGGGTTTGACTCTAGATATCATTACTTCTACTATAGCTACACCAAAGCAGCCTATAACAGCTGACACTGAGACGGGTCCCTCAAATAGCCACACCTACAACAGAGCCATCTTTATTCCAGGTTCCTTCTGCACACTTTCCTATTATGTCTGCTATTGCATTTTTGGACATGGTTCACAGGTTATCTAGGACAGAGGCCTGGCTAGCCATATTGATGGACTAGATCAATCCCTGGGTTCACCAGGCAGTCTAATCTTCGGAGAAGAGGGCCAGGGCATTCACCTTATCTGTTATGGATAGGAGAGTCGCTGCAGTGGATGCCAGGGTTGATGATTTCGAGGCCAAAGTTTAGAAGAGACTTAAGGGGGCTCTACCTGTAGATATGGCTGTCCTATAGCAGGAGTTGCCCAAGTTCAAGGCCAATTTGATTACATAACTAGCAACCCCGATCACAACTCCGGAGCAGACACCTATGGGTGAGGACCAGATTAATCTATTCGAGGATCGCCCACATGTTCTTGGGAAGAGGCCTCTGAGAGTGCTGATGCAGATGTGGCATAGAAGAAATAGAGGACAGTTAAGGAGGATGTGGAGCCAGAGGAGCAGATAACTGAGCTTGTGATGAGAGAGTCGATGGCGGCAGGGGAGTAGAGGCAGGCTCGGGAGCAAGCGATAGTGCATGGAGATAGTAAATTCAGCTTAGCTGCAGCCCTGAGCACCCAGGTGAAGAGAGTCACCCAGGACCAGACTAATGTCGTTGCCTGAGGACCATATTGATGTTTGATGTTTTGACCCCCGTTCTTACTACTATTTTTAAATGCTTTTTTCTCACTACTATTTTTGTTTGGATATTTTGTTTTTACTACTATTTTTTTATGATTGGTTTTTATTTATTTTTAATCTACATATTTATTTTTAATCTACTTTGAGGATAAAGTACACCTTTTGGGTGGGGTATGGGAAGTTATAGACTAGGCTGAAGTCTGAGTAGCCTTTACTCCATAACTACCCTAATGTTGATGTCCCAAGGTTTTCTTGCCGTGTTTCTTTTTCCTAGTGGATGATTTTTATTTTATGTTGAACTGACATGTTTAGGTGTTTTGGATAATTTGTGGATATCTGGTGGTTAAGACTTTTGGCATGTATATAGTACCCACAAAACTTTTTTGATTGTTGGTTACTCTTGGGATTTTGCATGTGTGATTGATTTGGAAATGATTATTCTGATTAAGTGAAGGCAAGTTGATGCTTGAAGCATGATCGGTGAGTCTATGTTGGCTATGTATGCAATGACATGTGTGCATGAGCTAATTTTGTATGTTCATGCATTGTGTATTGATTCAGAACTTGTCTTGTTACGTTTGGTTGGACTGGAGATTATGTTGATCACGAAAGGATCTTTGGCCATTGTTCTTTAATTTAGTCCACTTTTGCCTAAATGACCCACCAAATGAAAGAGTTTATCACTTGTTCCGAATGTTTGAGCCGTACATCTACCTTTTTTTTCTTGATACCTAACTAGCCTAACCTTGTCTAGTGAAATGCCTTGATTTTGGCTCTGGTATATCCTTGAACATGTGAACCTTGATTGAGGCAAAAGGCGTAAGTTGAGGGTAGCTACCAAAAGTGGCCCTAGTTTAGGAAAAGGGATATTGTGTACTTCACATCAGACTAAAAGCCTAAGTTGAGAGTGGCTAATTTTGTGGTATAGTAGCAAAAATGAGGTGAATAGTTAGAACTGACAGAAAGAATCGAAAATTATGTACCGGGTGACAGAAAAAGAAGAAAAGTTTCCTTAGAATGAGAAGAATAGCAAAATAAGTTTAAAAATAAGGAACAAGCTAAAAAATGAAAAGACAGTATAGGAAAAAGCTTGAAAATGAAGCAAATGGGAGAACAAAATGAAAATGGTTGAGTTGTTAAGGTGAAAGTGTTGAAGAACATGGTTCAAGGTTGGCCTTTAGTCACTAATTACCCAAAATACCTTACCAAAGCCCCATGAACTTACTTACAAGCCTATAAAGTCCTAAAGTGATCCTAATCCAACTAGTCAATAGTCTGGAGTGTGAGTATATGGGCAAACTTATGGTATTGGTCATCATGCATGAATTCAGTTGCGAGAGAGAGTATATTTGCACAGTCCCTCAACCTATTGTGATTTCTTATTGAGTGAAAAAAGGGGACTTCTTTTCTGTGAGGGAATTTGCATCACATGGTTAGCATACGACTTTTTCAGTGTTTGTGAATTGTTCAAACTCCTTCGCTTATCATAGTTGCATTGTCAAATGCATCAATGTTCCTTGGTTTGCTCAGTAGCTATACAATCGAGTTTTGAAAATGCTAGCTTGGGTACCTGAATTGAAAATGGATGAAGTATATGCCATTAGGATGATTGCCATGTATTGCTTATTTTCTATTCAGATTGAGTCATTACTTGAGGACTAGCAACAATTCTAACTTAGGGGTGTTGATGTGCTGTCAAAATACAACACATTTGGTGCCTAAAACAAGGGATTTTATGTGTTCTTAATGCGTTATTTTATTGTTTTTATGTGTTTTGTATTTGCTTTTGCAGAAAATACAGGTTGGCTTAATCTTGGGGAAAGTAGCAGATTTTGTTGTATTTAAGGACCTATGAGACCCACTACGAGTCGTAGCCCAAGCTATGAGTCATAGGGTACGATCGTAGTGATTAACAACTTCCAAGATCAAAAATCTGAGTAATTGATTTCAACCATATGAGCCCAGGGTACGGATCATAGTCCTCACTACGACACGTAGAAGAGGACCTCATAGTGATTAATAGCGTTGATTTAATTAGGAACAAGAAATGCAAGGTTGGGCTACGACAACACAGTATAAGTCGTAGACCAAACAATGACTCATAGCATAGATGGTAGCAGTCAAGTTCAAAATGCCAAGTGCTAACTACGAAAACACAACTACAACTTATAGGTCATCTTAGGGGTCATACCTATGAGTCATAGTTGCTGCCGACCAGATTTTCTTATTTAGTTTAATGACCTTTTTGTAAATAGTATAAGTTAGGGTTTTTAGAGAGAGAATCATATTGTAGAGAATAGAATACCTTTCTAGAGAGAATCTCTTTGGGTTTTTAGAGTAGACAACTAGGGTTTCAATTTGAAGACCCAATTTGGGGATTAGAATCACTTGTAATTCAACTCCATTATTCAAGCTTGTGAATTCAAAATTAAGGTGGTTTATTGTTCTTCATATTCTTTGGGTGATCTCTCAACTATGCCAATTTTATTCATTGTTTGTGAGTTTCCCCAAGCTATGAATGGCTAAACCCTCACAATTTGGACTCTGGGAACCATGAGTAGCTAGCTTGAGATAACCCAGTTTATTTGCATTTCTTTAGTTGGGTATTTGCATGTATTATCCATTTTCCTTCGGATTGCTTGTTGTTTGATGGTGGCCAACATCAAACCCTGACTAGTGTCATGATCCCGACCAAGATATTGATGAATAGGAAAAAAAACGGGTGACAAGATTCAATTAATATGTTCTTATCTAATCAACCAAACCCAATCGAGGAGTGGTTAACTGGGATAATAGGTAATGATTAGTTGGAACACCATGGTTGATGACTAAGCACTATGGGGAAATTTGACCTTCACCTTTATCAAAGGGCTGGAAGAACGTAAGTTACCATCCTGCATGAAATGTCCCAATTGAGGTTGTGTTATCCAGGCAATTTGAGTTAGTGAATCATGGGGAACACAATTCCCAAGTTGATCCTCAAATTTATTGTCTCTTCATGATTGTTAGTATAGGTTTTGTAGTTATTTCACTCCAATTCGCAAAACTCTGCCCTTCCCCTCCCCCCTAGAGATTATAGTTGAATGATACTTGAAAGTATTAATGGTGACTCAATTTGGTGAAACCTTCTATTACCTGTAGATTCGACCCTAGCTTTTAGTTAGGTTTATACTTGATAGCGACCGCTTTACTATTGGAGCGTGAACATCATGCATGATGTCCATTTTCTCAGACATGGTGGAGAGCACTATTAAAGTCTTCATGGATGACTTTAGTGTGGTTGGGAACTCATTTGAGGATTGTTTGAGGCACCTGCATGACATGTCAAATATGCATAGAAAGTCATATGGTACTACATTGGGAAAAGTGTCACTTCATGGTGAAAGAGGGTATTGTCTTGGGCCACAGGATATCTGGCAAAGGCATTGAGGTTGACAGAGCTTAGGTGGAGCTAATTGAGAAGCACCCACAACCCATATCAGTAAATGGTGTGAGGAGTTTCTTGGGACAAGCAGGATTCTATCAGAGGTTTATAAAGGACTTTTCTAAAATTTCACAACCATTGGGCAAATTATTAGAGAGAGATGCTAAGTTTGTATTTGATGATGCATGTCTGAAAGCCTTTGAAGTGTTAAAGAAAAGGTTGATTTAGCATCAATTATTGTGGCTACAGACTGGTCCAAGCCATTTGATATCATGTGTGATGCAAGTGGGATCACTCTAGGTGTGGTATTGGGACAACTCAAGGAGAATATATTACATTCTATATATTATACCAGCAAAGACCTAAATACGGCCCAGAAGAATTGCACTGTCACAGAACAAGAGTTACTAGCATTGGTCTTAGCATTCGAAAAGTTCAGCTCATATCTATTGGGGGCCAACACAATGGTGCATACAGACCATGCAACACTTAAATATTTGATGGCTAAAAAGGATGTCAATCCAAGGTTGACGAGATAGGTGCTTCTCTTGCAAGAGTTCAACTTTGATGTCATTGACAGAAAAGGGACAGAGAATCAGGTTGCAGATCACCTCTCCAGATTGGAAGATGGGGCAATGATGAAATTTGATGATGGATTGGAGATAGATGATTCCTTGCTGAACAAAGAGTATTGGCTACATTGCATGATCTGATACCTTAGTTTGTAGTTTATGCAAACTACTTGGTGAATAATATTGTGCCACCTGACTTAAACACACATCAGCATAAAAAATTAATGTATGATATGAAGAAGTTCTTTTGGGATGACCTATATTTGTTTCATGTATGTGCTGATGGGATTATTTGTTGTTGTGTTCTTGAGATTGAGATGATGAGCATACTTGAGGCATGCCACTCGGCATTAGTGGGTGGACATCATAGTGGGATTCGAACAACCCACAATATCTTACAATGTAGGTATTATTGGCCCACAATTCACCAAGACGCCCATGACTATGCCAAAGCTTGTGACATTGTGCCAAAGAGAAGGTAGAGTTTCCCACAAGCATAAGCTCCCTCTAAACCCAATTTTGGTGATTGAGTTGTTTGATGTATAGGGGATAGATTGTATGGGACCATTTATTAGCTTGCATGGAAATAAGTACATCTTAGTTGCTGTGGATTATGTAACAAAGTGGGTGGAGGCTATGGCTCTACCTAACTATGAGGGAAAAAGTGTCATAGTATTTCTAAAAAAGAACATTTTCTAAAGATTTGGCAGCCCTTGGGAAATCATTAGTGATAGAGGTTCTCCCTTCTACAATAGTCTTTTTAAAGCTCTTCTAGAGAAGTATAAAGTGAAACATAGAGTGGAAATGCCTTATCATCCTCAGATGAGTCGCAAGTGGAGGTATCAAATAGGGAAAGCTAACAGATTCTCTCAAAAACTATGAACGTAAACCAGATATATAGGTTATAGAAGCTGGATGATGCATTATGGGCATACCAGATAGCATTCAAGACCCCTATAGGCATGTTTCCCTACGAACTTGTCATTAGTAAAACATGTCATTTGCTATTATAGCTAGACCATAAAGCAATATAGCCATTGAAGAAGTTGAATCTAGATTTCAATGACATAATAAACTCCATGTTCAGCCAAATTAATGAGCTTGATGAATTTTGATTGAAAGCCTATGAGAACTCAGCCTTGTATAAACAAAGAATGAAAGTACAACATGATCGTCACATGGAAAATCGGAAATTCGCACCAGGGGACTTGTTGTTGCTCTACAATTCTAAGCTAAATTTGTTTCCTTAGAAGCTCAAATCCAAATAGTTTGGACCATTCTGAGTAGCACACGTCTTTGATCATGGGACAATTGAACTAGAGAAACAAAGTGGAGGAACTTTCAAAGTAAATGGTCGAAGAATCAAACCATACCTTGGAAATGCGGAAGAGATAAAGCCGGTGAAGGAATTGTATCTTGAGGAAGCCTAAGTACTAAAGCTAGCTATATCGTTCCACAACAATAAATCAGGCGCTACTTGGGAGGCAATCCAAGATGGACCATGGGCGCTTAGGTGCCAGGTATGGTTTTTACCCCTTACATCATACTTTTGATTCATTTTGTTCACTGGGGGCAATATACATCTTTTTTGATGGGGTGTAGGTAGTTATGGGCCTCAATGAAGTCTGAGTAGCTTATGGTCCATAACTACCCCAATTTTTTATCCAAGGTTCTCTTACCTATAATTGTTTTCCTTGTGGATATTTAATTTATATTGAACTGGTACATTTAGGATGTTTAGATAATATGTGTAGCATATAATACTAATAGTTGTGGCATATAACATGTGTTTTTTATGTTTTGTTTTGAAAAATGGTACTCACAAAAATTTTTGATTAGTAATTATATAGTAACCATGCATGTTTAGGTGTTTGGAAATATTCGTTCTGATAAGTCAGGGTGAATTGAGATAAGAAGCATGATCTATGAGTCTTGTGTTGATAATGTACGCAATACCATGTGAGCGTGAGCTGATTTTGCTAGATTCATGTATTTTGTGCTAATTCAGAACATGCGCTATTACTCTAAGTTAGATTGTAGATTAAATGGATTAGGAAAAGATCTTAGGCCTTTGTTCTCTAAGTAGTCTACTTTAGCCTAAACTAACCAACTAAATGATGTGTATCTCTTGTAACAAATTTTTGAGCGTTATATGTACCAATTCTTTCTAAACACCTAATTAACCTAGCCTTATCTACTGAAAAATCCTGAAATTGGCCCTATTCTTTCCTTGAGCATTGTGAACCTTAACTGAGGCAAAAAGCCTAAGTTGAAAGTGGCTACCCAAACGTGGCCCTGGTTCAGAAGATAGATATTGTGTACTTCACCACAGGCTAAAAAGCCTAAGTTAAGGGTGGCTAGCGAAAGGGTAAAAGCACAAAAATAAGGGGTTGAGTTAGGAAGGAGGAAAGAAAGAAGAAAAATCATGTACTAGGTGTAAGAAAAATAAAAGATGCCTTAGATTGAGCTAAAAAAGCAAAAAGAAGTATAAAAACAAGGCAAAAAGTTGAAAAATAAGAAGAAAGCACCCGAAAAAGCTTGAATAAAGAAAAAGGAAAAATAAGGTGAAAATGACAAAGTGGGTGGGGCAAAAGTGTTGAAAAACACAGTTTCAAAGAGGGTCATTAGTCACTATTTTCCTAAAATATCATACTAAAGCACTGTGAACCTACATTATAAGCCTAGAAAGTCCTAAAGTGATCTTTGTCCAGTTAGTTGAAAGTATGAGTCATAAGTATAGGGGAAAGCCTATGGTATTAGGCATCATGCATGAATATCTTTTGTGAGAGTGAGTGTTTTTGTGCAATCTCAAGGTTAAACATGAAATCAACATTGAGTGTCAAATATGGGACTTGTTTTTATAAGGGCATTTGCATTGCATTGTTAGCATTTCACTTGTTCATTGATTGTGGACTATTAATAACCCCTTTCTTGTCATAGTTGTATTGTCACTTGCACCAGTTTGCATTGGTTTGCTAAATAGCTATCTAATCCTATTTTGAAAGCTGGTGTGCATATCTGAGTTTGAGAAGTATATGATATATGCCATTAAGTTGAGTTCTGTGTGTTACTGTATTGTTTATATAGATTGAGTTGTCGACTGCGGACAAGCAACAATTTTAAGTTGAGGGTGTTGATGAGTTATGAAAATACAACACTTTTGATAATTAAAACTTAGGATTCTGTGTGTTCTTAATGCATACTTGTAGGTTTTATGTGTTTTTGTGTTTAGAATTTCAGGAAGACAGGTTGGTCATGCTTTTGGGCAAAATTGCAGAAGATTTCCTATTTTTGATGACTTACGAGACCCTTTATGGATTTTAGAGCATTCTATGAATCGTAGAGGTAGTTTTGTGATAAATTCTAATGAAGGATGAATTCTGAAAATTAGCTCAATGAGACATGCATATTAGTCATAGAGAATTCTATGAGTCGTATTGATGGGTTTCATGAAGATTTCCAGTAAGGGACAATTTGATGATTTAGAAGCCTATGACCTTGCACTACGAGTCATGAACTATTTATGTCGTAAAATGAAGTCGTAAAAGAGAAGTTCAAGATCCTAGGAGCTGATTATAAGACCCTGACTGCGAGTTGTAGAATATACTATGAGTCATAGAAACCGTACATAGAAGTCGCCAACCAGTTTTCTATTTTATTTAGGGCTTAATTATAATTATTATAAATAGGACTTTTAGGTTATTGTACTAGAGAGAATGTCATTATTCAGTACTTTAGGGTTTGTACTTGGAGAACCAAATACATGAGAGACAAGATTGTGAGAAAACACTTGCGGCTAAATTTGATCTTGAAGCTTGTGATTCTCATTCTTCCTGGATTAGCTTGATTTTAATTCAATCAGGGAAGTTTTCAATTATGTTTTCTCAATTCATAATTTCTTCGTCTACCCAAAGCATGAGTAGCTAAATCCACAACAAGGGTTGTGGGAACCATGAAGAACTAGATAAGTAAACCTGAGTATTTTTACGATTCTTGGAATGGACATATGCATGGATAAATCAATTCTCTTTGCTTTGCATGTTTTCTAATGGTGGACAACATTAGAACCCACCTAGTAATATTGACTGAACCAAAGTAGTAATGAATAGGAAAAGAGATTGATTAATAGGATTCGATTGATGTGTTCTCATCTAATCAACTGAACTAGCCAAAGGGAGACTATACTAGGACTTATAGGTAATGGTTAGTATTGCACACTATGGAGATGGGCCAAGTAGCATAGTGAAATTAACCTCTGGACTGGACCAAAGGGTTTGGTGAACTCAAATTATCATCTTGCATGCTATACACTAGACAAGTATTGGGTTATCCGATGATACTAAGTTGGGGAATCTTGAGAAACACAATACCCTAGTTGCTCTCTATGTTGATTGTCTTTCATGATAGTTTAGTTTACTTTCTTATTGATTTTTGCAACCCCCATTCGGGGAATTGAGTTGGTTAACTACTTGAATTTCTTATTATTGAATTTGTCTTGAGTCTACGTATTCCCTGTGGATTCGACCCTAACCTTGGTTAGGTTTCTGTCTTGACAACGATTATTTTATCCTTTAAAAAGAGGTGTAAATTAGGCAACATCAATGAAATGCTTGAGGAGTGTCCCGGACCACAAAATCATTGATGATGCCTTGGTGGAGATCTTCTACTATACTTCGGATGAGAATAGTGAAGCCTATGTTGATATGTCACGCCCCAAAGAGAGGGGAGGTGCGACTAGCACTTGATACCATTAATGGTGAGTAAGCCACTGAACATGCTATTTAACTAGGAGCCAAAAGAAAATCAGGCAGCATAACATTTGAAAACTAAGCATGGACTGTCAAGGCCATGACCTGTTAAAGAGTAAATCAGGTACATCTAGATAGGTAAACCAAAACAATAAAGTACTAGCTAACCGACAAGGCTACAACAATAGAAGTATAGGCAAACACACTATATATGCATGCCTTTTGTATGACTGTATTGTGAAACGCACAAAAAAACCAATCCAAAATAACGTGTCCACAATAGCATCTAACAGAACTACAAATACTATCAGGACAAAACCCCGACTATACCCAACTATAGAACAATAAGTAAGTATCCTATGAAAGCTCCAGGAAGAGGTGGAGCTAACCAACTCATAGCAGAAATGGGCTCCTAGTGGAAGGGTAAATCATAATCCCTACTTGAACTTGCATGCACGAAATAAAGTGGACCATCCCTAGGCAAAGAGACGTCAGTATGAATAAACCTGTACTGGTATGTAAGACAGCAAATAAAATCATAGATAACTACAGTAAAAGGAATTTTAGAAATACCACCTATAAGCAAAACCCAAATTACCTTCATGTCCAACACGTAGCCTTCTAGTGGTCAAATATACATGGTATACTCGAGTAATCGCATGTCATGAATACATATATATATAGATGGAAATATATGACATACCTAACCAAATGCTAGCAATGTTGGTCCTTTCCAATAGCGAACTAGCAAGGGGAAAACAGCTATCCGGAAGTTAAGCAGTTTCATTGATTGTTCCCAAATGAAACAATTCGAATTAGACTTTTTAA
>JAOTQR010112770.1:0-25603 GCA_025774065.1 Solanum ossicruentum | reverse complement strand
CAGCATGTGTCCTAAGGATTGTTGTGAACTTTTCTTGTTGTTCAAGAGGATTTTCTCTTCTTGGTTGGCTGAATTATAAAGTAAGACTTGTGTTTTTAACAATAATTAGTTTATTGGTGATGTAACTTAGTTGTTGAACCACTTTTACAATCCACAAAAGTGAGTCCTTACAGGATATCGTAATTGTGTTCTTAGTACGAACTTGTGGGCTGATGGATGAAAGACTATTGCCTCATGTCCTTTATATGACTACTTTGATACTATTCTAATATTGTTTAAGGCTTTTTTATGTATAGATGTGTTGAGGATAGTTTGGTTAAAGTTGGAACAGGTTTGGGATTGTCGACGTCAAAATGGGGCAAAGGGACGTAATGTTATGCCGCCCTATTTGTGTGTTATGTAGAATTGTTATGTGTTATACTTTGTGGGTTGTTTTAAGACTATTATGACACTAAAATAGGCTACACATGATATGCATATGAGCATGTGTATTGGAAAGTACGGTTAGAGGCTGAAAGGGTGAACGAATATGCTCGGGTTTACAATTATACGCTTGCTGCCATATGTTATTTTTTTATGAGATTGGGCTGCCAAGATGTATCTACTGGTTGATAATGCTAGTTTTATCACCTAAAATGTTGTAAATAAATATTTGGAGGAAGGAAAGAAGGTAATAGCTAGGTCGTACAACGAGCTATGTAAGGCTACTCGATTTCGTATCACTTGGCATGAAATCTAGATTCTTCCTTGGCACATAAAGGCACTTTCCGACTCTAACATAACTATTAATTGTGTCTCCACTCTTTCACATGTTAATATGCTCCCATACATAGTCACCTTCAAAATTGCATACATACGTGGATACCAAGTTACATGGTTTCTTGTTGCTAAATAAAGTTCATGAGTTGTTTCATCTTATCGCATTTCATTATTTGTTAACATACTCTTTTCATTGTCATATCTCTTTGTATGATTATTTATATGTCACATGATACATATATAGTCCTATAGATCCAATATTATAACCACCAAAAGAATCATCTCAAAGGTAATTGAAAGATAAAGCAAGGTATATTGTTTATTGGTGGGTGGTAACCGGAGGGGTGGAAGAATCACCTAGCCAGGGTCGCTCCTATCACTGGAGGGGGGGGCAGCCCGAGCGGTTAAAGGAAAAGCCTATATAGGGTCAATCTCGATATAGATTTACTACTAATCAGCTGGTCATTTATATTATGTGTTGTGCACAGACTATACAGTAAAGGTAAAGTAATAAAATGAGCATGAAGTACATGATCCCATAGTATAACTAAAGGTGGTCTCTTCTCCTTACACCACTGCATAGTTTCATTTGAGTTGTTACTTTATATACAGTATTTCCTTCCTTACATATTCAGTACATTATCTCGTACTGACATCCCTTACGGGGGACCTGCATTTTATGTTGCAAGTACAGGTGCTAGTAGACCTCCCCAGTAGGAGTACAGGATGTCCAGCTGCTGTTACCAAGCTCCAGGTTGCTTCGGAGCTTTGTTTGTCTAGAGCTTATATTTTTGTATTATATAGTTAGTCGAGGTGGGGCCTGTCCCGACCCTTATCAAATACTCTTCCTTATCTAGAGGCTTTGTAGACTATATAAATTAAATTTTTGTCATATCTCATACTTTAGACACCGTGGCCACAACGGCCTAGCCATATGCATTTCCTTTTGGCTTATTATTACTATTTACTTTCTTAAGGGCATATTGTATGTAGAAATCCCTTATAATATGTATAGAAATCGCATAGATATAGGTTGGTTCTCCTGGGCCTTATTGGCAATGGGTTCCAGTCCGCCTTAATGGGACTTTGGATGTGACAGAAGTGGTATCAGAGTGAGTCATCCTAGGGAGTCTACAAAGTCGTAGCTATGTAAAATCTTGTTTATCGATGTGTTGTGCACCACATTTATAAGCCGGAGGCTACGTGGCATTTAGGAGTTGTTACTTTCTTTTCATTCTTTAGATGGTGCCATAGAGCCAAGTGTAATAGGTGCATTATGTTTAACTCCTAAATTGTTTTGTACAACAAGTATGCTAGAAACCAGGCAAAACAAAGGTAAAGGGAAGGGATTAGAAGTGGTGGTTGGTATACCCAGTCAGATGAGACAATGAAGTGAGGTCCAAGAGGAGTCTCTACCACGGACATCTCCAACTCCTCCAGCTCCTGATGAACTCGAAAGTAGTGAAATTCCCCCAGAACCACCTATCGATGCTACCGTACAGGATCTAAGAAATGCAGTCCAACTATTGACCCGTATAGTTGCTGGCCAAGGTCAAAGATAGGAAGGTCTGATTATAGGTGCAGGTGGTGCGAATAGGGATGCTGGCATAAGGATACGTGATTTTCTTAATTTGGATCCTCCATCCTTCACTGGGTCAGATCCTAATGAAGATCCCCAAGACTTTATTGATTAGATTCAACGCTCTTTAGATGTTATGCATATGAGTGGTACAGAAGCTGTCAAGTTAGCGACATATAGGTTGAAGGGTGTGGCTATATTGTGCTATGAAGCTTGGAAGCAATCTAAGGGCATAGATGCACCTCCAACTACCAGGAAGGAGTTCAAAGAGGCATTTCTTGACCATTACTTGCCATTAGAGATCCGAGAGGCCCGTGCAGATCAGTTCTTGAACCTCCACTAAGAGATTATGAGCATGCGGGAGTATGGCCTTCAATTTAATTCCCTGGCCAGGTATGCTCCTAATGTAGTTGCTACTATGGCAGATAGAGTTCATCGATATATGGATAAATTAGATACGTATCTGGTCAGAGACTATACCATTGCTTCCTTGAACAATGACATGGACATAGCAAGAATGCAAACTTTTGCGTAGAAATTGGAGGATCAGAGGCAAAGGAGAAGGACACAAGAGTTATAAAGGGCGCAGTCTAAGAGGGCCAGGTCTGCAGGGTAGTTTACACCGTCCCAAGGTGAGCTTAGCCTCAATTTTCTAATAGACTGCCTAGGCCATCATCCTCCTACTTTACAGCCAGTGCTCCACCACAACTTCAGGGGTCTAGGAGAAATCAGTTTCGTCCAAGAAGTGAAGGGCAAGACTCCCGGACAGCGGGATATTCAGCAGGCCAGCAAATGACCCCTACACAGCCTTGCAAACAGTATGGAAGAAGTAATTTAGGTATATGTCATGTTGGGACAAATTCCTGTTATTGGTGTGGTGCACCAGAGCATATAATAAGAGATTGCCCGATGAGGCGTATGGGTGATATAGCATAATATACTGGGTCAGTTGTTGCATCATCATCGTCAGTTCTTCCATTAGATAGGGTTCAACAAGCACCTATGGGTCATGGTAGAGGAGTTAGAGGGGCAGCTAGCTCTAGCGGAGTCCAGAATCGCACTTATGCTCTAGGGAGTCGACAAAATTTGGAAGCTTCACCTGATGTGGTCATAGGTATATTGTTCATCTTTTCACATAATGTATATGCATTAATTGACCCTGGTTCTACACTATCATACCTTACCCGCTAGTTACTGGGAAGCTTAATAGAACAACCAAATTATTGAACAAACTATTTGAAGTGTTCACACTAACAGGTGAATCTATTAGGGCTAGAAGGGTTTATTAAGACTGTGTAGTAACTGTTTGTGACCGTGACACATTGGCTGACCTTATTGAGCTAGTAATGATGGAATTCGATGTTATAATGGGCATGGATTAGTTAGCTTCTTGCTATGCCACCGTGGATTGCCGAACTAAGAAAATGTACTTCCACTTTCCAAATGAGGCAGTTGTTGAATGGGAAGGCAATATTGGGACACCAAGGAGTAAGTTTATCTCTTATTCTAAGGCCAGGAAGATGATGTCGAAGGGGTATATATGTCATTTAGTTAGGGTGAGGGATATGGAGGTAGAATCACCAACCCCTAATCAGTTCCAGTAGTGAATGAATTGGTTAGCTTCTTGCTATGCCACTGTGGATTGCCGAACTAAGAAAGTGTACTTCCATTTTCCAAATGAGGCAGTTCTTGAATGGGAAGGCAATATTGGGGCACCAAAGAGTAAGTTTATCTCTTATTTTAAGGCCAGAAAGATGAAGTCGAAGGGGTATGTATGTCATTTAGTTAGGGTGAGGGATATGGAGGCAGAATCACCAACCCTTCAATCAGTTCCAATAGTGAATGAATTCGTTGATGTGTTCCCTGAAGAACTTCCAGGCTTACCTCCAGAATGAGAGGTAGATTTTGGTATTGACATACTTCCAGGCACTCAACCTATTTCTATCCCTCCATATAGAATGGCCCCGGCAGAATTGTGTGAATTAAAAGAGCAGTTAAAAGACTTATTGGAGAAGGGTTTTATAAGATCTAGTGTGTCCCCTTGGGGTGCACCAGTGTTATTTGTACGAAAAAGGATGGCACCTTGAGAATGTGTATTGACTATCAACAATTGAATAGGGTGACAATTAAGAATAGATACCCCCTCCCCAAGATTGACGATTTATTTGATCAGTTACAGGGAGCCAAATACTTTTCAAAAATTGATTTGAGGTCAGGTTATCACCAAGTGAGGGTGAAGGAGAAGGATATACCTAAGACTGCTTTCAGAACACGCTATGGTCACTTTGAATGTTATGCCATTTGGGCAAACGAATGCACCAACGGTTTTTATGGATCTAATGAATAGGGTATTCAAGCCATTATTGTATGTGTTTGTGATAGTGTTTATAGATGACATTTTGGTATATTCAAGATCAAAAGAGACCATGCAAATCACTTACGACAAGTGTTACAGGTTCTTCGTGAACGACAGTTGTATGCCAAATTTTCTAAATATGAATTTTGGCTAAAATCAGTGGCATTCGGGTCATATTGTGCCTGATGAGGGGATAAGGGTTGATTCACAAAAGATAGAGGCTGTGAAAGTTTGGCCAAGACCAACAACACCCACGGAAGTTCGGAGCTTCCTAGGTTTGGTAGGTTATTACAGGAGGTTTATTGAAAGTTTTTCTTCTATTTCTGCACCTCTAACAAAGTTGACATAAGGCAACCAAGTTCCAATGGAATGATGCGTGTGAATGGAGCTTCCAAGAGCTTAAAAATAAGCTAACATCTGCACCTGTGCTAGTACTTCCAGAAGGCACCGAGGGGTATGCAGTGTATTGCGATGCTTCAGGAGTTGGCTTAGGGTGTGTACTGATACAACATGGTAGGGTAATTGCTTATGCATATAGCAGCTATGACCATATGAGAAAAACTACCCAACTCATGATTTTGAGCTAGCAGCAATTGTATTTGCTCTGAAAATATGGCACCACTATTTGTATGGGGTTCACGTTGACATATACACTGACCATAAGAGTTTGCAATACATCTTTAAGCTAAAAGACCTAAACTTAATATAGTAGAGATGGCTAAAGCTAATAAAGGATTATGATGTTGATATACTATAACATCTGGGGAAGGCAAATGTGGTAGCCGATGCTCTGAGTCATAAAGCAATCATGAATACTGGTGATCAAGTCGTGGTAAGTCAAGGAGTGGGTAAGGATCTTCGTCAGCTAGCCAGTTTGGGAATTCGCCTTCTTGAAACTCCAAAGGAAAGGGTTATTCTACATAATGCAGTAGCGTCTTTATTGGTAATAGAGGTGAAAGCAAAACAGTTCGAGGATCCTGTTTTACGATGACTTAAGGACAAGGTGAGTCAGGGTATAATGAAGGGCTTTGAAATTACACAAAATGGAGTACTTTATTTCCAAAATAGATTATGTGTGTCGGATATGAATGGATTAAGAAAGAGGATAATGGAAGAAGCCCATCATTCCCGATATTCCATCCATCTAGGATCAACCAAGATGTATCATGACCTGAAGGGAATGTTTTAGTAGGGAGGTATGAAAAAGGACCTTGTAGAATTTATGGCTCAATGTCCAAATTGCCAACAAGTGAAAGTAGAATACCAAAAGCCAGGAGGTTATATGCAATGTATAGAGCTTCAACATGGAAGTGGGATATGATCAATATGGATTTTGTTACCGGTTTGCCTCGCTCATTTCAGAAGTTTGACTCCATATGGGTAATAGTTGATAGACTCACAAAGTCAGTGCACTTCATGTCAGTCAAGAGTGATTATACAGCTGAAGAGTATGCCAAGCTATACCTTAAAGATATAGTCAGGCTACATGGAGTCCCAGTCTCTATTATATCTGATCGGGGGGCTCAATTCACTGCAAAGTTTTGGAAGTCCTTCCAAAGGGGTTTAGGAACGCAAGTGAATTTGAGTACAACATTCCACCCTCAAAAAGACGATCAAGCATAACGCACCAGTCAGAAACTTGAAGATATGTTGCGAGCTTGTGCATTGGACTTTAAATGTAGTTAGGTGCACCATTTGCCACTTATTAAATTTGCCTATAATAATAGCTATCACTCAAGTATTAAGATGGCACCTTATGAATCTTTGTATGGAAGGAAATGTACGTCGCCAATTCGATGGTTCGAAATGGGTGAAACCACCTTGCTTGGCCAGATCTAGTACAACAAGTCATAGAAAAGGTTAAGGTAGTACAGTAGCGGCTAGAAACATCCCAAAGCTGTCACAAATCATATGCGGATGCTAGGAGGAGAGGGCTGGAATTCTCAGTAGAGGATTGGGTATTTTTAAATGTGTCTCCCATGAAAGGAGTTATGAGATTTGGTAAGAATGGAAAACTGAGCCCACGTTACATAGGGCCATATAGAATTATTAAGAGGTTCGGGCAAGTTGCATATGAACTTGAGCTACCCCAAGAGCTTTCAATAGTTCATCCAGTTTTTCATGTCTCAATGCTTTGAAAATGCATAGGTGACCCATCCCGTGTCACTCCTATTGGGGATGTGTAGGTTACAAAAGATCTCACATATGAAGAGGTACCTATTGCTATTCTTGATCATCAAGTTAAGAAGCTAAGAAATAAAGAAATAGCTTCAATAAAAGTACTTTGGAGAATCCAGCAAGCAAAGGAAATAACATGGGAGGCCAAGGATGCGATGAAATCTAAATACCCTTAATTATTTGAAGCTAAATAGGGAATCCAACATGTAGAATTGGGACACTGATAGGTATATGTGATTGAATACTTAGTATGTTGTCAAAGGTTTGTGCAAGTAAAGGCGTAAATTTGGTTAAGTTATTCAATTGTCCTAACATTCGAGGATGAATGTTCCTAAGGGGGAGAGGATGTAACCACCCACATCTTACAATACTAATACTATGCAAATGAAACATGATATGGTTTGGTCAAATTAGCGCCCAGTTTTAAAAGTGCTTGAATTTCAAATTAGAGGGCAATACGTATGTCTAATGTTGAAGAGGGTCAAGTGTAAATAAGTTTTAAATAAAATTGAGGAGATCACAACCTGAAACAAAGTGAGAGAATTGAGGTTCTTATAGGACTTAGGAAGCTAGCAGATGAGTCACCTACTTGCTTAGCTTAAATTTGCTAGCTAAACGGAGACGAGGCCCGACGTCAAATTTGTTCAAGTCTGATTATGAATAAAGTTCGTGTTAAGGGTGTAATTTTAGCCCATGTTTTATCATCATAAATGGAATTTATTTTTAGCCTAAGATGAATAATAAAAGGGCCCAAGTACACCAGAACCCACTTGTCTAATTGGGCCCAAACTAAGTGAAGAGGAATTTAGAAAATGGGCAGCTAAGGCCCATCAACTTTGAGACCCATTTAGGCCCAAGGGTAAGGGCCAAGCTGCTAAATCACAAGGTTATTAATGTGTGTTAATATGTGGTGAAAAGTTCAAAAGAAAGTCGGCCAAAGAGACTCTTTAAAAGGGCTAAAAAACAGCTCCTTAATTCATTTCACTTTGGAACAAATTTTCAGCTTTCCTAAAGACTCTTTTTCACTCATTATTTCACTTCACAAGGCAGCCTACACAACCCTCTAGGGTTCTTGAAGGAAACCTGAACCTTGAAGGATAACGTAAGTGGAAATATCCATGTATTTGTTATACTTATCCCATGAAAAAGAAGAAGTATATGCTAGTTATGTTTGTGCTAAAAAATTGGACAGCATGTGTCCTAAGGATTGTTGTGAACTTTTCTTGTTGTTCAAGAGGATTTTCTCTTCTTGGTTGGTTGAATTATAAAGTAAGACATATGTTTCTAACAAGAATTAGTTTGTTAGTGATGTAACTTAGCTGCTGCACCACTTTTGCAGTCCACAAAAGTGAGTCCTTATAGGATATTGCAATTGTGTTCTTAGTACGAACTTGCGGGCTGATGGATGGAAGGCTATTGCCTCATGTACTTCATGACTGCTTTGGTACTATTCTAATACTATTTTAAGGCTATTTTTATGTATACATGTGTTGAGGAAAGTTTGGTTAAAGTTGGAACAAGTTTGGGATTGTCGACATCAGAATGGGGCAAAGGGAAGTAACATTATGCCACCCTATTTGTATGTTGTGTAGAATTGTTATGTGTTGTGCTTTGTGGGTTGTTGTAAGACTATTATGGAACTAAAATAGGCTACACATGCTATGTATATGAGCATGTATATTAGGAAATATATTTAGAGGCTGAAAGGGTGAACAAATATGCTCGGGTTTACAATTATACGCTTGCTGCCCATATGTTATTTTTTTATGAGATTGGACTGCCAAGATGTATATATTGACTGCTAATGCTAGTTTTATCACCTACTATATTGTAGATAAATATTTGGAGGAAGGAAAGGTTATCTCGAGGTAATAGCGAGGTCGTATAACGAGCTATGTAAGGCTACTCGATTTCGTATCACTTGGCATGAAATCTAGATTCTTCCTTGGCACATAAAGGAACTTACCAACTCTGGCATAACTATTAACTGTTTCTCCACTCTTTCACATTTTTATATGCTCTCATACGTAGTCACCTTCAAATCTGTATACATACGTAGATACTAAGTTACATAGGTTCTTATTGCTAAATAAAGTTCACGAGTTGTTTCATCTCATACGCATTTCATTATATGTGTAACGTACTCTTTTCATTGTCATATTGTATTGTATGATTATTTATATGTCACATGAATACATATACAATCCTATAGCTCCAATATTATGACCACCAAAAGAATCATCTCAAAGGTAATTAAAAGATAAAGCAAAGTATATTGTTTATTGATGGGTGGTAACCCGAGGGGTAGAAGAATCACCTAGCCAGGGCCGATCCTATTATGGGGGGTAGCCCAAGGGGTTAAAGGAAAAGCCTAGCCAGGGCCAATCTTGATATATATATTTACCACTGATCAACTAGTCATTTGTATTTTAGTTGTCCACAGACTATACAGTAAAGGTAAAGTAATAAAAAGAACATAAAGTACATGATCCCATAGTATAACTAAAGGTGGTCTCCTATCCTTACACCAGTGCATGGTTTCATTTGAGTTGTTACTTCATATACCGTATTTCCTGCCTTATATATTCAGTACATTATCTAGTACTGACATCCCTTACGGGGGACCTGCATTTCATGCTGCAAGTATAGGTGCTAGTAGACCTCCCTAGTAGGAGTACAGGATGTCCAACTGTTGTTACCAAGCTCCAGGTTGCTTCGGAGCTTTGTATGTCTAGAGCTTGTATTTTTGTATTGTATAGTTAGTCAAGGTGGGGCCTATCCCGACCCTTATCAGATACTCTTCCTTTTCTAGAGGCTTTGTAGACTATATAAATTAAAGTGTGGTCATATCTCATACTTTAGACACCATGGCCCCAACGGCCTAGCCATATGCATTTCCTTTTGGATTATTATTACTGTTTACTTTCTTAAGGGCATGTTGCATGTAGAATCCCTTATAATATGTACAGAAAGTGCATAGATACAGGTTGGTTCTCCCGGGCCTTATTGGCAACAGGTGCTAGTCTGCCTTAATGGGACTTTTGGCGTGACAGCAAAGTTCGATCATGAGTTGGGTAGACTTGCAGTAGGCCTTTTTGGAGAGGGACTTCCCTAGATCGTATTAGCTCAACTTGAAGGACCAGATCAATAAGAGCAACTTCCTAGTGGTTCAATAAGTACTACATGGGAGCGGTTCACCAAATGTCTGAGGAGTGTCCCTGACCACAAGATAGTTTATGATGCTTTGGCGGAGATCTTCTACCATGCCCTTGGTGAGAGCTATCAGGCCTGTGGTGACATATCATTGGGGCCTTGTTTTTGATCAACCATTTGTAAGGATAGCAGAGCGAATGTAAATAGTGGTCAAGACTAATTGCACATAGGGGCAGCGAGATAGAACATCCACTAAGAGTTCATGTGTTGTCAGTGTGGATCCAGAGAAAGCCAGAATCAATGAAGAAATCATGCAGTAGCTTGCTCAGATTTGCACATGAATGGAGGTGATGATGAACCAGAACCAAGAGAGAGTGAAGGCAGTGGTTCATCAACCTCCATATGCACCCATGTTTGAGGAGCCACACTATGACAAGGACACATGTTTTGCTACTAATCAAATGGGGGATTTCCGGACCAACGCCCAAGGGTCCAATCAAGACTATTGGTGCTAAGGTCAAGGAAACTAAGGTTGGAACTTTAAAAGAGATGGAGGTTACAGGGACAACCGTAGAGGTTACTATGATAGGAACAGGGGTCCATAGAGAGAGAGAGATGTCGATTGGAGTCACAGAGAAGGCTTTAGAAATGGTCCTTATGTGCCACCAGGCAACCACAATGCATGTGCAAGCAGTTCCAGAGTTGAGGAGATATTTGATCCCCCTGTTGAAGAAAGCTGAGACACAGGATGAGACTCTAAGGGGCATGAATTCAGAAGTTTTGAGTATTAATAGGAAAATAGAGTCTCAATCTATGGTTATCAAATAGTTGGAACAATAGCTTGGTCAGGTGTCAACTCAACTTAATCAGTATCAGAGGGGTACACTGCCTAGCAATACAGTTCAAAATCCTAAAAATGATAAGCAGTGTATGGCGATTACTACTCGGGGTGGTAAGAGCACCATTGATCCTCCCATGAATGTTGATGAAGAAGATGTTTGAGAAGACACGCATGAGGCCAAGGATGCATATGAAGTAGATGATCGTGGCAAGGATAAAGTGAATGAAGCTGTTGAGGTGCCATAGTGGTTGAAGCCCATTCCTAGGCCTTCTCCTCCCTTCCCTCAAAGAATAAAAAAAGGGAGGAGAAAGGAAAATTCAAGCACTTTCTCCCTATGTTGAAAAAGCTCTCCATCAACATCCTACTCATTGAGGCGTTAGAGAAGATGCCAAGGTATGCTTAGTACATGAAGGACTTGGTAACTAAAATGTGCACTATGAGATAGCAGCTCTCCCAAGAGCTTCAACATTACAGCGTTATTGCTACAAGGTACTTGGATCAGAAGCAAGAAGATCCAGGTGCTTTCACCATACCTTGTATCATTGGAGATGTAGAGTTCGCAAGGGCACTATGTTATATATGTGCGAACATTAATTTGATATGCTTTTGCAGTCTATAAGAAGCTTGACTGGGAGCCCTTACTCCAACTAGCATCTAGTTATTGATGGTGGATTTCATAGTGAAAAAGCCTGTGGGTGTACTATATGATGTGTTAGTCAAAGTTGAAAAGTTTGTATTCCCTGCAAACTATGTTATCCTTGATTGTGAAGTCAATTTTGAAGTCCCTATTATCTTGAGGAGGCCCTTCTTAGCCACTGGACGCACCTTGGTGGATATGGAGAAGGACCAACTCAAGTTTAGGTTTGGGAAAGATGAGGTCTTGTTCAATGTTTTTCAGCAAACAAGGAAAGACAATGATTTAAGAGTGATTTCTGTTATCGAGGTTGTTGATCACGTTGAACCAGAGGTACCACTTGAAGTAAGATTGGGTTTGACACTTTGGAGACAGTACTAATTAACTTTGACAGTGATGGTATCCCAAACTATGGGAGACAGTGAATGCTCTAGGGGTGTCTTACGGTCCTAGAGGCCAAACTAAGCTAGAGCTAGATTTTTAGAATCAGGAGTCACCACCCACAAATACCTCCATAGAAGACCCATCGATATTAGAATTGAAGGCCCTTCCAGCACATCTGAGGTATGCATTTGTGGGAGCCAACAACACTTTTGCCAGTCATAATTGTTGTGGACTTGAATGAGGAGCAAGTGAGTGCCCTTGTGATGGTGCTTAAATAGTTCAAACGCCATTGGATAGATAATTATAGATATCATTGGTATCCCTCCTGGGGTACGTACACAAAAAATCTAGCTGGTCAAGAACTACAAGCTGAGTATTGAGTACCAAAGACATCTCACCCCTCCTATCCAAGAAGTTGCGCGCAAAGAGATCATCAATTGGTTGGTCGCAGGAGTAATATACCCAATTGCTGATAGTGAATGGGTGAGTCTGGTGTACTATGTTCCAAACAAAGGAGGTATCATAGTGGTACCAAATGCCAACAATGAGTTGATCTCGATGTGGCCAGTCACGGGATGGAGGGTATGCATGGATTATAGAAAACTCAATGCTTTTGGATCAAATGTTGGATCGACTAGCTGGAAAGGGATGGTACTACTTTCCTGATTAGTTTTCAGGCTATAATTAGATAACCATTGCTCCAAAGGATCAACAGAATATGACATTTACATGCCCTTATGGCACCTTTGCATTCAAGAGGATGCCTTTCAGGTTGTGTAATGCCCAATAACATTCTAGAGATGCATGATGTCTATCTTCTCAGACATGGTGGAATAAAGGATTGAGGACTTCATGGATGACTTTAGTATGGTTGGAGACGCATCCAAGGATTGTTTGACGCACCTACATGCTGTTTTGCAAAGGTGCGATGAGAGCCATCTAGTGCTGAATTAGGAAAAGTGTCATTTCATGGTGAAAGAGGGTGTCGTATTAGGGGATAGGATATCTAGCAGGGGATCGAGGTTGACAGAGCCAAAGTGGAGGTCATCGAGAAGCTTCCAGTGGCCATCTCAGTCAAGGGTGTGAGGAGTTTCTTAGGGCATGCAAGATTCTATCGGAGGTTCATAAAAGACTTCTCTAAAATTGCACACCCTTTGTGCAAATTACTGGAGAAAGGTGCTAAGTTCATGTTCGAGGATGCGTGCCTCAAAGCATTTGAAGAGTTGAAGAGAGGTTGATCTTAGTACCAATCATTGTAGCTCCTGATCGGTCCAAGCCCTTTGAGATCATATGGTTTGTAAGTGGGGTTGCTCTAGGCGTAATATTAGGTCAGCACCAAGAGAAGATATTACATCCTATGTACTATGCCAGCAAAGCCCTAAATACAGCCTAGAAGAATTACACTATCACTGAGCAAGAGTTACTCATAGTGGTCTTTGCATTCGAAAAGTTCAGGTCATATCTGTTAGAATCCAAGGTTGTGGTGCATACTGACTACTCAGCACTTAGGTACTTGATGGCTAAGAAGGATGCAAAGCCAAGTTTGATAAGATGGATACTTTTATGGCAAGAATTCAACTTCGATGTCATAGACATAAAAGGGACAGAGAATCAGGTTGCAGATCACCTATCCAGATAGGAAGATAGGTCAATGATAAAGTTTGAAGATGAATTGAAGATCGATGATTCTTTTCTAGATGAGAGAGTGTTAGATGCATCTCATGATTTGATACCTTGGTTTTCAGACCATGTAAACTATTTGACAAGTGACATCATGCCACCCGACCTAAACACACATCAGCATCGGAAGTTTATGTATGATGTGAGGAAGTTCTTTTGGGATAACCAATACTAGTTCTATTATGTGCTAAAGGGATCATTCGTTGTTGTGTTCGGTTATCCTTTTTCCGTTATATGCTAAAGGGATTATTCGTTGCAGTGTTCCAAAGGTTGAGATGATGAGCATACTTGAGGCATACTACTCGTTATTAGTTGGTGGGCATCATAGTGGAATTCAAACCACTCACAAGATATTAAAGTGTGGCTATTTTTGGCCCACTATCCATCAAGACGCCCACAACTATGCAAAAGCTTGTGATAGGTGCCAAAGAGAGGGTTGTTTCCCAAAAACATGAGCCCCCTCTAAACCCCATAATGGTAATTGAGTTATTTGATGTATTGGGGATTGATTACATGGGACCATTTGTTAGCTCACACAAAAACAAGTACATCTTAGTTGCTATGGATTATATATCAAAGTAGGTTGAGGTCGGGCTCTACCAAACAATGAAGGCAAAAGTATCACAATATTTCTGAAAAAGAACATCTTCTCAAGGTTTGGCAACCCTCAAGCAATCATCAGTGATGGAGGTTCTCACTTCTGCAATAGACTTTTTAAAGCTCTTCTTGAAATGTATGGAATGAAATATCAGATGGCGATGCCTTATCACCCCCACGCGAGAGGGAAGGTGGAGGTGTCTGATTGGTAAATTAAAAAGATTCTATCCAAAATCGAGAATACAACCTAGATGGATTGATCATGGAAGCTAGATGACGTGTTATGGGCATATCAAACAACATTCAAGATCCCTATAGGCATGTCTCCCTACCAACTTGTCTTTGGGAAAGCATGTCACTCGCCAGTGGAACTTGAGCATAAAGCAATATGGGCACTAAAGAAGTTGAATCTGGATTAGAATGATGCGGTAAACTCTAGGCTGAGTCAACTCAATGAGCTTGATGAGTTTGGGTCGAAGAAGTATGAGAGCTCAACCTTGTATAAACCAAAAAAGAAATTACGGCTTGACTGTCGCATAAAGAACCCGCACTAGGGACTTGGTGTTGCTTAATTATTCAAGATCGAAGTTGTTCCCTAGGAAGATCAAATGCAGATAGATGGGACCCTTCTGAGTTGCACACGTCTTTGATCATAGGGCTATTGAGTTGGAGAGATGAAATGGCAGAACTTTCAAACTAAATAGCCAAAGAGTCAAGCTTACTTTGGAAATGTGGAACAAATAAAGACAGTCGACAAATGGGATCTTGAGGAAGTATGAGTACTCAAGCTATCTATGTCACGTTGTGATAGTAAATCAGGTGTTTCTTGGGAGGCAACCCAAGGAACACTGGCGCTTGGGCACCCAGGTATGCTTTTTGACCCCCTTATGTTTTATTTTGTTTTGATATTTTGCATTGGGGACAATGCACATCTTTTTTGATGGGGTGTGGGTAGTTATGGGCCTCAGTGAAGTCTGAGTATCTTGGGTCCATAACTACCCTAATTTTTTATCCTAAGAGTTTTCTTGCTTGTGCTCTTTTTCCCTTTGAATATTTACTTTCTGTTGAACTGGCACATTTAGGGTGTTTAGATAGTATTTGTAGCATATAGTACCAATATTTGTGGCATATAGCACATTTTGTGTTTCGTATGAAAAATGATACCCACCAAAAAATTTGATTAGTAGTTAGATAGGAACCATACATGTTTAGGTGTGTGGCAATGTCTATTCTGATAAGTAAGGGTACATTGACATAAAAAAGCATGATCCAAGACTCTTTTGTTGATAATGTATGTTGTGCCATTTGAGTGTGAGCTTAATTTGATAGATTCATGTGTTTTGTGCTAATTCAGAACTTTCCCTGTTACTCTAAGTTAGGTTGAAGATTAATTGGATTAGGAAAGGATCTTAGGTCATTGTTCTTAATAGTCCACTTAGCATAAAATGGCCAACCAAAACTGTGATATAATCCCTTGTTCCTAATGTTTGATCCTATCATGTACCTATTCTTTGAAAACACCAGATTAACCTAGCCTTGTTAGTTGTAAAATCTTGAAATTGGTCTTGGTCCTTCCTTGATCATTGTGTACCTTGACTGAGGCAAAAAAGCCTAAGTTGAGGGTCACTACCTAAAGTGGCCCTGGTTCTGAGGATGGATATTGTGCACCTCAATACAGGCCAAAAGCCTAAGTTGAGGGTGGTTAGTGTAAGGGTGAAACACAAAAACAATCAGGGGGTGAGTTAGTGATATGAAGGAAAAGGGAGAATCATTTACGGGGTACAAAAAAAATAAGTGATGCCTTAGTGTAAGCTAAAAAGAAAAATGAATTGTAGAAACAAGGCAAAAAGCAGAAAATGAAAAGAAAGCACCCAGAAAAGCTTGACATAGGAAAAAAGAGAGAATAATATGAAAATAACAGAGTTGGTAGGGAAAAACTGTAGAACAACATAGTGTCTAAAACTCCCCACACATGCCTAGGAATGCCCCCATAATTGTAATTCCCTTATATCTTAAATCGGGGATATCTAAACACCCCTCCACGTAGCTCGGAAAGACCCTATGATGCATTTTTTTTAATATCTCAAAATCCATGTAGAATTTTGCGAACCCGACTTCATATTCTTGTTCAGAGGGCAAAATTGAGTGCAAAAATGAGTACCTACAAGGTATACTTTTTCTGTGCCAGGAAAAATAATTTTGGGTGAAACTTCATAAAAGCAATCGTTGCTGCGATGGGTCCACTACCCAAACCTGACGTGGACTAGTTCAAAATTTGTTAAAAGTTGTGCTTTTTACTACAGGGCAATCAGGTAATAACCCTATACCATATGCACGAAAATCCCTCATTGTCAAGCTGTTTTGAGCCCTAAAAAACAAACAAAAACATCTCAGAATTCTCTCTAATCTTCATCAAATTCTCCATCCATTCTCAAGATTTTTAAGCATTCTTGTTGGAATTCAAGCAAACCAAGTCAAGCCCCAAGTCCTCAAGATTCAAGAGTCCCAAAACTCATCCATATCTCAGGATTTCATTCAAGATTCAAGTCTCCATTTCAAATCTTCTTCAAGAAACTCTCCAAAGTCAAGGTATGTGGGTTTCTTTCATGTGTTCCTTTCATCCATGATGCCCAAGCTTCATTTTACTCAAAATTGCATGATTTAAAGTTGATTTACTCATGGGTCTTATTTATTATGAAATTCGCTGCACATTACATTGAGGTTTATGAAATTGTGACTGTTTTACTATGTTTTGAGCTATGAATCTAAGATCTATTGTGAGATTTGATGAAGGATTTTGACGTATATTGCTTGAGAGTTTTACCAAGTATCTATTGAAGGTTTTGCATTGAATTTTCTAGTACGATTTCACTATTGGATTGCATGGTTTTATATTAGCATTACACTGCCCCCCCCCAAGTGTTTGATAAAATGTATTTTTAAGGATTCTTTAAGTTTTGATGATCTATTGGTTGAGTTATGATTCAAGTGACTCTATGATGATTATAACCTTTCTAAATATGACTTTGATTCATGAAAATGTTGATGATGTATCAAGGCAGATTAAGCCCCTTTTTCAAGATTTGATGGTGATGTTAATGTAAGGGTAATGTTGATGATGACCCATTCTTATGATTGAAGTTAGGCTCACCATTCAAGGTCAATGATGTTAAGAGCTACTCGTTCCATGTCTCTATGTTTGTTGCAAGTTATTAAAGTATGATAATCTTATATATTCCATGGGATTAGACTTAGCACCGAGTAGATTAGAGACGAGTCCCCAAGTCCAAGAACTACGTGCCGACGTAGGTGAAGGGATTAGAGGCGAGTCCCCAAATCTCTAAGAGGCAAGTATCCTAAATATAAGGGCTTGAGGAGAGTACCCAAGTCCAAGAACTAGAGGCGAATGCCCAGTTAACATAAGGCTTAGTGGATCCACTTAGTTAAGGAAGTTCACCTTAGCAAGTAAGTTCCCCCTCTCTTCCGGTGTAGGGTTAACATCGAGATTCCAAGTTGTAGCTCATTTTGTCTTATGTTATATCAGTTGAGGTTTCTTCCCACACTTATATATTATGTTCTATGTAAGATTAATGATTTGCAAAGCATGATTTACTTAAGCATTTGCCTTACATGCCATATTGTTATTATGATATCTATTGCTTATAATTATGCATTTTGATTATGATGCCTATCTTTTGTTGCATTACATCTCACTCACTTAGTACATTCTAATGCATTAATGCACACTCAATACCTACATGATGTCACCATGTAGGAATCAGAGTCCCGCTTGAGCATCTCCACCTACATGGCTAGTACGATTTCATTCAAGCTTATTGGTGAGTACTCCATTCAGAGGATATTGCTTATGATCTTATATTATGTTCTAAGACTATCTTTCTTTTATGTATGTATTGACTATGAGGGTGAGCCTGGTTGCTTGTCTTGGCCCCCGCTCTTATCTATGTAATAGAGGTGTTGGTGGACATGTTATGTATCTATGCTATAAGCCTTGACTCTCTTGTTTCTTGATGTTTATGATATGGAAATCTCCCCCTTAGTTCCAATTCTCCTTGTTTATTCTTATCTCATATCATCATTTTTAATTACTTCAGCAACCAAGGATGTGTAATGATATGCTATGAGACTTGTTTGGGGTTCCTTCGAGTTCCCCATTCGCCGGTCACGTCTAGGCCCTAGGCTTGGGTCGTGACAGTGTCAAGGAGGGCCTTTAGTCACTCTGTTCCCATAACATCATAACAAGCCCCCGAGCCTACATTACAATACTAGAAAGTCCTAAAGTGATCCTAGTCCAGTTAGTTGAAGATTTAAGTCATGAGTATAGGGCCAAGCCTATGGTATTAGACATTATGCATAAATATCTATTGTGAGAGTGAGTGATTCTACATAGTCCCTAGGTTAAATATGAAAACATCATTGAGTGTCAAATAGGGGACTTCTGTCTGTAAGGGCACTTACATTTCATTGTTAGAACTAGATGTGTTTGGTGATTGTGGACTGTTGATAATCATTTGCTTGTCATAGTTATGTTGTCACATGCAACAGTTTGTATTAGTTTGCAAGATATCCATCTGATCCTATTTTGAAATTTTGGTATGGGTGTTTGAGTCTAAGATTTATGTGATGTATGCTATTGGGTTGAGGTTTATGTGTTACTGTATTATCTATATAGATTGAGTCTGTCGCTTGAGGACAAGCAACAATTTTAAGTTGAGGGCATTGATATGCTTCCAAAATACAATACTTCTTAACATATTTATGAATCCCAATCCTAGAAATATAGCATCCCACTTTTCTTTACTACCCAGGACTTCGATACATTTAGAAATTAGGTAGAAGAATAAAGTTTTTATTTGATACTTTTAAGTTGAAGGTGTTGATATTCTTCTCAATGCGATGTTAGTTGGTTTTAAGTTCTTTTGTATTTATATTTACAGAATTACATGTTGGCCTTGATTTTGGGGAAAATTGCAGAAATTGCTGATTTTTGCTATTATATGAGGCCCTTTACGGGTCGTAGATCATTCTACGAGCTGTAGCGTGAGTTTTTGGACAATTCTAGTGAGGGGCTATTTTCTGAAGTTCATTCTACGAACATGCAGACGAGTCATAGAAGGTTTTACAAGTCATAGAAGATGGTTCTTGCCTTGAGAATCAGAGACTTGGACTTTCAGGAATTTCATCAAAAGAAACCCGTTTTACAGGCCATAAACCACTTTATGGGTCGTAAACCACTTTATGGGTCGTAGAGGGGTGTCATAGAGTTGAAGTGAAAATTCCTAGCAGCTGAGTACAAGAACCCGATTACGATCCATGGAATGCAATACGGCCCGTAAAACACCTTTCCTATGGCATGCCGACCAGTTTGATGATGTTCACGCTCCAATAAGAAAGCAATCGTTGTCAGCAATTAACCTAATCGAGGTTAAGATCAAATCCAAAGGGAATATAGGGCTTGATTACAAGATTTCACCACTAATCATTTCTAGAATTTATGACTACAATCTCTAAATGGAGGGGTTTTTGTATATCAAAAACAAAATAAAACCACCACTAACTATATCACGAGGAAACGCTCAATTTTGGGGACAACTTGGGAATTGTGTTTCCCTTGGTTCGTTGACTTGATTACCCTAGATAACGTAACTAAAATATGTTATTTGTATGCAGGATGGTAACTTAGGTTCTTTTATCTCTCTTGTGAAGCTGAAGGTCGAATTTCACCATGGCGCTTGGTCGGCAACCATGGCATGCCAACTAACCGTTACCTATTGTCTCAGTCAACCTTCCCTTGGTTAGGCTCAGTTGATTAGATGAGAACACATCAATCGAATTATGTCATCTACTTCCCTTTTCCTTTTCGTCATTACCTTGGTCGGGATCATGATAGTAGGCAAGGTTTGTTGTTCGCCACTACCAAACAGCAATAATAATGAATAGAAATAAACAATAAATGTAAAACCCAAATCATAGAAATGCAAGAAACCTAGGTCGTCTCAATGTCAACTACCCATGGTTCCCACAACCCCAAGTTATGAGTGCTTAGCTACTCATCGCTAAGGAAAAACATATAAAAATGCACATAATAGACGTAGTTGATAGTTTTACCAATAACAATGAAGAAAATAGGCACCACAAATTACAAACCCACAAGCTTAATTGATCAACAATGAGTACAAGGCGCAATTTGCAATCTCCAAAATGGGTTTCCAAGAGAGAACAATAAACTACTCTAAAAAATTAAGCAAAGATTCAAAATATGATTCTCAATTGTCTAATGGTCGAACTCTCTGCTAAAAACCAAACTTAAACTATATATAATATTTGTAAAACAACCCTAGAATTTACATAGAAAAGGCAGTTGGCAACTGCTAAGTTACGTAGGTATGACTCATAGGATGACCTACGAGTCGTAGTCAGGGTCTCATGTCAGGCTCTTGGCATCTTGGACTAAACTGGTATGACCCATAGGTATGAGTCATTGCTTGAGCTATGACTCGTATGTGGGTCTCGCAGTCTTGCTCTTCCATTTTTTGGTCCAACACCTTGGCTCTCTGATTCTTGCTACGAGTCCACCTATGTGAGTCATAGTGTGACTTACGACTCGTATGATGGCCTCGTAGGGGTGAGCTCCACTTAGTAGATTTCTGAATTTTGGTCTCTAATTCATGCTACGACACCACTCTACGAGTAGTAGCTTGAGTTATGACTCGTAGATAGGCTCATAAGGCCTGTGCGTCAACAAATCTGCAACTTTTCTTCAGAATCATGCTAACCTAACTTTTTTGCAATATTAACACAAAAACACATCAAGACACTAAAAAGTCACTTGAAAAACTCATAAAATCCCTTGTTTCGAGCACCAAATATGTTGTATTTGACAGTGCATCAACACCCTCAACTTAGAATTGTTGCTTGTCCTCAAGCATTGACTCAATCTACATAGACAAAGAGAAATACATAGCAGCTATACTGATGGCATATATATCAACTCCTCTGATCTAGGTACCCAACTTTTATTTTAAAAATAGGATTGCAAAGTTATTGAGCAAACAAGAACATAATGAGATACCAGGCAATCCAACTATGACAAGATAAGGAGCATCAACCGTCCATTTTCGTTGGTATAGTCATATGCTAATCAAGTAGTGCAAATGCCCTCACTGGAAAGAAGTCCCTCATACTCACTCAAAAGCATTTAGAATTCAGAGACTGAGGAAGCATTCTCACTCTCACAATTGAAATTCAATGCATGCTGACTAACACTATAGGCTTGCCTCTATACTCATCTTCTGGCTTGGTGATAAAGTGGAGTTGAATCACTTTAGGATTTATAGGCTTGTAACATAGGCTAAGGGTGCTTTGGTGTGGTATTTTGGGCAAATGGTGACTAAATGTTATCCTTGAACCATGTTTACCAATACCTTTTGCTTTCATAATCCAACCTTTTTTAATCACTCCACCCTTACTCTCCTGTTTTGAACTTTTCTCGAGTGCTTTCTTTCTCTTTTTCAGCTGTACCTCTATTTCAAACTCATTTTTGCTACTTTTTTTCTCAATTCAAGGCACTTTTCTTTTTTCTTTTTTCACCCAGTTCATGCTTTTTTATATTTCTTTCATGATTTCCCAACTAACCACCTTATTATTATTACTTTACCACAATAAGGGTCACCCTCAACTTTAGGTTTTTAGCCTGAGGTGAAGTCCACAATATCTATGCCTCAAACCAGGGCCATTAATTGCAGCCACCCTCAACTTAGACCTTTGGCCACAATCAAGGTTCACATGTTCAAGGATAGACCAAGGCCAATATCATGGTATTTCTTCAAACAAGGTTAAGCTAGCAAGGTGTCTAGAAAGAATGAGTGCATGAGAAGCTCAAAAGTTTGGAATAAGCGATTCACTCGCTCATCTGGTGGGTCATTTAGGCTAAAAGTATTTTCACTCAAAGAATAAAGGCCTAAGATCCTTTCCATATCCACCACATCACCAAATCAACTTTTGGAGTAACAAGACAAGTTCTGGGCCCATACAAGATTCATGAATGCAGCAAAATAAGCTCACAACACATATGGCAACTGCATCCACAATCAAGTATAGACTCACAGGTCATGCTTTCAGTCTCATCTTACCTTAACAATATCATAACAAACATTGTCAGATACTCAAAAATGTATGAATGCATTAATAATCACAACCTCAAAAATTTTGAGGGTACCTAGTTTTTCATCAAAACATTAAAAACACATCTAAAAAATATGTATATGCTAATAGATAACACTACTATGAATTCACCCATTATCTACACTACCTAAACATGCCTGTTCAATAGAAAAGTAAACATCCACAAGGAAAAAGAAGTACGGCAAAAAAACCTTGGGATCAAAAATAGGGGAAGTGGTGGACTTGAGGCTACTCAGACTTCACCTTAATACATATCTTCCCACTCCCCACCAAAATAGGATACTTTGTCCTCAAAGTAAAGATAAGAATGAAAATAAAACACAATAACATAGAAATATATACATACATCCATTAAAAACCAAAAATTAACATCCAAAATACAAGTAAAAATAACATCCAACATAAGAATATTTAAACACAACCAAAATTGAACATAATAAAAAAAGATTTTCTGAAAAGAGTACAAATTATCCAACATGACAAAATGAGAACTGGGGTCAAAAGAAGTCAAACATCATGGTGCATCAAGCACCGATCTCTGGCTGGTATGTGGAATCCTGAGTCTGCATCTCCTCTGTAGCCATACCGGAAGTACCCTCTCTAGGTGGGGTGTGCTATGCTCGCTCTCTTTGAATAGCCGCCAACAAAAGTGACTCCTGCACCACCTTCTTAGGTATGGGCTCCTCCTCCTATCTGATCAAGGGGCCTCTTCCTATGGGTGTCTGAACAATTGGTGAGTCAATCAAATGCCTCATCATCTACTAGTGCTACCTCTAGAGCTGGAACAGGGACTGCCAACAACTATAATAAGTCAGGCTTGAACTTGGCCAACTCCTCAGTAATTGCACTTACGTCGGCATGCCTAGCTCCCTTAAGCCTCCTGTGGACTCTAGTCTCAAATGCATCGATCCGGGCATACATCGCTCGGAGACTCTCATCAACTAAATCTTAGGGAAATTCCCTCATCCTCTCCTCCGAGTCTCGAACAGTCTAATCAATCAATGGCCAAACCCATGCTGACAACTCTCGTAGCCTGCCCTCTTCTACAGCCACCCTACGTAATAAAGCCTAAAATGCAACAGCAAAGAAAAGAGGGTCAACTTGTAAAGAAGATGTTGGTGCTGGAGTATTGGAGGATGGTGTAAACTCAATCTCGATCGCTGGTGTAGGCTCTATAGTAGCCGAAGTAGTGCCAATAGTAGCTGGAGGTGAACCTCAAAACTGAGGCTCTACTAGAAATGGCTCTGGAATATCTAGAGTAGCTGCTCAAGGTAAGGCCAATGGATTCTCATCAGGGTCAATGAGGGTCCCGGTGCAAATCAATAGGAATACTTGTTGCACTGCATAGTCGATGGATCAGAATTGGAAATGGCAGTGAGGTGTTCGTCCTAACTGCAGCCTCATAAATCTGCTTTTAAATGATCTGGGTCCAATCTACAGCGTAGCCAACTAAAATTCTAGCCAATAATACGGCTCTCTCAAGGGTGATCATATTATCCATAAAGGTTGGCCTAATACGCCAATGGATAATGGACCATCAAAACTTGGAACAAAATGAGAGGTGGTATTTAACTATAGGATCTGTGTGGTTTGTGACCTACATCGGCTCAACCCCTGCCTCGCAAATTTGACTGGCTATCCACTGTAGCAACTCTATTCAAGCCTCTATGACCTTCCCTGTCACTGCTCTCCTTGTTTTATCAATATGACTATCATACTCGACGGTAGACAAAGGAACTCTATAAGTAGGCCTAAACTGGACTCATCGGATCATCTCCTTCAAGATATTTTCGCCCTCGAACTATCACCACCTGCAGCCTCAGCTCCTCTATTAGCTTCTTATCCTTTGGCAGCCCCCGTCAGAGTGTAGTAAGATATGCTGCATAGAACTCATGGACTATGTAAGGGGCATATTTCCTAGCTATTTTATGGTCCACCGTAGTCCGTGCTCATCCAACCCAGCATCCAATCCGGGTACTCTATCTAAACCTGAGGCATTCAACTGAGACTCCTCATGAAATTGGCGTACCGGCTTGCCTTGCCCCTTAGGCTCCAACCCCTAGTTGTATATTTCCTTCATCCCAGCCACACACCATCTGCGGTTGGCTGGGGATTGGGATTGGACTTCCTCCTGTTGAGCCTGGGAGGTGCTCTCGGACTCTGACTCGGAGCCAGAATGTGAGGGAGTCATCTATGGCAAGCTATATTTGGCCCATTACTGTTACCCTAATGTTAATCCTCTTCAGACTGGTAGGAAACGCTAAATTCCATAGGCGTTTGGGTTGCAAGCGTCTGGGTATGGGTCCTATTGGCCTCGGTCTACTCTGACTCTATGGACTTCCACAGAGCCCTCGAATTGCTCAGTCTCAGATGACTCATCAACCAATCACCTTTGAATGGTTTGGATTGCTTGCTTGTATTTTGGGGGCATTATATCTGCAAACCAACCAAATAGCAACATATAAGTTCAAGATGTTCGATCCATTAAAACACATAACAAGGAAAAAGAAACAAAAACAAATAATCAATAAACATTCACTGATGCAATTGTAGGTTTGAAGATACGAGTCTAGTTATGACTCATAGGGTGACCTACGAGTCGTAGTCTACCCTTGTAGAACCAATATGCCTTCAAAAATGCTTTCTGGTCCCAAATACAAGAAACAACTATGACTCTTAGGGTGACCTACGAGTCATAGTCTGGGCTCGTAACCATTTTCAGAAACATTTTTCAGAACTCAGATAAACTTATGAGAATCTCACTACGAGTCGTATGTGAGTCTCTTATGGGAGAAATGAAGGAACCACAGATAACTACTGCTTGCTATGAGGGACTTTTACGACTCGTAGAGGGACCTATGAGTCGTAAGAGTACGTCATAGTAGGAAACAGAAGGCATCAGTGGTGCCTAAGATTTTCCCATAACAAAAGCAACAAATCAAACCACAATCAACAGTCTTGGCACAGAACAACTGTAACACCCCACATTTTACATGTTCTAATGCTATTTAAAGGAATCATGTTATGGTTTGGTCAAATTTGCGTCAATTCTTGAATGTGCTTGAATCTCGTGTTAGTGGGCGATATGTAAGTCTAAATGCTTAAGAGGGTTAAGGGTGTATATGTGTTGGAGTTAAATTGAGCATATATCATCCGTAATCTAAGTAAAATAACTGAGGATATTGTATGACTTAATAATCTAGTAGGTGAGTTACCTACTTTCTTAGCTTAAAATTG
>JAOTQR010112740.1:0-25611 GCA_025774065.1 Solanum ossicruentum | reverse complement strand
AAAAAAAATTTTTTAACAAAAAAAAAATTCCCTTTCCCTTTCCCCCCCCCCCCCTTTTTTTTTTGTTAAATGGGATCGAAATAAATTAAATTAAAAAAAAAAAGTTGATTTTGGTATAATTATACAATATATATCAAGTTATACACCCTCAACCTTACGTTTAGTTTTTTTGTGTAATTTTCACTCCATGCCTAAGGGGGAAAAAGCTAAAGTATGAAGTAGTTGACAGAAAGAGAAAAGGAACAATGTGTAATGTCTATAAGTGACGACTGAGAAAGGTACCTCCATGACTTCAATTAAAGGGTATTTAATTAAGAAAATTTTAAAAAGTTGTACGTTTTTTAAAAACTTCTTGTTGAAATTATGTTTAGTTTTATTTTTTGCAAAGCATATTTAAAATTTAAATGTACTTTTTAAAAATATAATTTATACTCTCCCTCCTCTTCTCTAATTAATTTCTGAAAAATTAATAAAATTATTTAATTAAATTAATTTGTCCAAAACACACATCAACTTACTTTAATAGAGTAATATCTCAAAATATAAAAGTTGTAGCAGCAACAACAAGCACAAATGAGCAACGAACATCAACTAGTTAGCTAGCGGACTTTGGACGTATACGTGAATATTTGTAGCAACGGTATAGATTAAAGTTTTTGACAGTTTCAAGGGGTGACCTGTTATATGATCTTGAATAATTCTTTTTCATGAGTTAATTTTTGAAGTTTCGTTAAATCTAAGACTTTTTTTTTAAAATAGGATTCATTACAATTATTATTTATCGATAGTGGAACCTCATGTTAAGTTTCTCACACTCCAAATATTCAGCTCATGAACATGAAATGGGGTGTTGAAGAACCTCACATAGAATAAAATTAAAATATAAAATTAAAACAGGATAAATTGTCTTTTTATATAATGATGAGCAATTCTTCTCATGTCTCATGAGTTAACTAGATTTTGAAATTGAGATAGATCGTAATTCATTTCTTTATCGAGAGATATAAATAAAGTAAAATAGTAAAGACAAACGAAAATTAAGAAATAGAGTTACTCCTTGCATATGGTATAATTTATCAATATTTTACTTGTCAAGAGCTAAAACTTGTCTTGGACTAATATATTGGTTATAGTATGTATTATGCCACATCTTGATGTGCAAGGTTATTCAATTTTAATTGATCGATCTACATAAAAATTCTAAGTTGAGTGATCTTATCAATATAAAATAAAATAAAATGATTTTGCTACATAATTTATCATAGTTAAAATGAATTTTTGGATATTTGTTGTCTTCCAATTCATCTTGCATATATAATTACTAAAAACATTATTGTCAATTATTGAACGAAAGAAAAAGTTAACAATTTCTTAATGAAAACAGAAAAAATAAGTTCTATAAGTAACATTTCATATTGATTATGTGCTCTCTATCCTTGAATGCATCGCATCTTTCCCTAAACGCATCGCATCTTTCCCCAGCCTTTTATAGGCCGTAGCTCCGTACCTTTTATAATATTTATCTAAATTATGATATATCTCACTTCTTTCATGTTGACGAGGGGACGAGTGTCAGAGAGGGTGACTAGGATATTCATTTAAAAGGCAAAGCCTCACTGGTATCTCACTTTACCTTAAACAGATACATCTACTGGACGGAGGAGTCAACACCTAACTAATTCTAAAGGTGCTCCTATTTCAATTAAAATTTACTCACACTTAATAATATTATTATTCTTTTCATTTCAAATTAAGCAGGGTTGTAGTTCATTTCATCTTCATTAAAAAAGAAATATTTCATTTCAAAGTGTAATACAGTCAATCTTTTAAAGTCAACTTGTTTTGAAATATCTTTTTTTTCAAAAATGTTCTTTAAAAAAGTAGTGATGGAGGCAGGTATTTTATTAAGGAGTATTAAAATATATAAAAATAAATATACAAAAAAGTCAAGGATGTGTTAAAATGTAAATATATATACATACAAAAGAATATTTTTATGTAACAATACAATATATTTTTCGATAAAGGGGTGTCGATTGACACCTCTGATCTCAACAACATGTGGTTCTGCCACTATAAAATGTGTTTTTTATGAGAAGGAGTTTGTGTTTCCCAGATAGCTTTTAAAAACACCTTCGAACAATAATTAGAATTTAGTTTCAAAGTGTATATTTTTCAAAATGTGCTTTTGGAGGTTTTTTTTTTTAAAAAAAAAAGCTGATGAAAAACAGCTTCTGTTACTTCCGAAAGCGTTTATTTTCTTGCAAAAACTTAGTCCAAACACCTTAGTTTGGCCTCCCAAAGGTTTAATCAAATATGCTATAAGTTAGCTTTATTAGATACTTTTAAAAACTGGATACTGTAAAGAAAAAAATAGTCCTTTAATTAAAGGTATAATTGGAAACAATTCCTACTATTTTTGTCTTGAATATTTGAGAGATATTTATTTGGGGATTTTTATTTATTTATTTATTTTTGCTAAGGCAATACATATGGAATTTTGAAAGAGCAAAAACAAGACAAGCGTGGCATGACTAACTGAATTTTTTAACATCATTCTTGGGATGAAAAAAATGTTAGGATGAATGGAGGTGAAGTATGATGATCCAGTTGTATAAGAATAAGAGTAACATTTATAATTGCAACAACATAAGTATAGGGGTATCAAACTGTTAAGCCACATTATGAAGATGCGAAAGAAGATGGTGAAACTAAGAGTGAGGAGGGACGTATTTAGTTTCGAGAACGAATTTGAATTCGTATTAACGCTTTCAATTACAAAAGACATTCATTTGATCAAAAGATTGGTAAAGATGGTGAAGCTAAGAGTGAGGAGGGATGTGTTTAGTTTTGAGAAAGTTTGAAGTCATATTAAGGCTTTTAATTACAGAAGACATTCATCTGATTAGGAGATTGGTGGAATAATATAAAAAAAGGAAAAGAAACATTTACACATATACACAGACAATATATATGTAACACACACCGGCGTTTGCATTATATATTTGTGTTATCCTCAAAATTAAAGACTTAATTTGACAAAAAAGTATTTGTCTATATAATCTGTCATTTTAAGACAAATATTTTTACAAAAAAAATAATTAAATTTTCAAATCTAGAATTTTCTAATTTTTGGGTCAAATTTTATTTTTTGATAACTTTTTAAAAGAATCTATCTCAAATATTTATAGTTGATAAAAATATATCTATTTATTAATCCTAACTTGACAAGCTTGAAAAATGCATCATGAAAACACTAACTCAACTTATCTACTGAATTTATATTTATTAATTAGGTGTTTGTTATTATTTGACTTTCAAGTATATAGTGATATTGTTGTCAATATAAATAGAAAAATTGGATGTTCCATTATGTGGAGAAAACATTACACCAGTGAAATTTTTTTTAAAAAAGGATTAAAATCTTTAAGTTCAATTTTTTTACAAAATTTGTTTATTATTAAATAATAATATAAACTTATAAATATTTTTACTAATTTTTTAAATTTATAAATATAAATCATATTTCTTTTAAAAAATAAAATATTTTTCTCAACAACTATGGTCAAACACATAGTAAGAAGTAAGAACCCACCCAAAAACGATTAGTTAAAAACAATTTTAAAATTTCCAGCTATAAAGCAAAGGTTTTAAATTTTACTATATACTTGCAAACTAACAAAAACAATTTTTCTTTTAATTTAGTTATCCTACTTTATTTTATAATTCATTTTTTAAAAAATCTCTTTTTTCTAACAATTCTCTAATTTCAAATATTTATACAAAGCTAAAAATATTTCTAATATATTTAATACTATACCTTTAATTTGAAAATATAAAATTTCAAAAGTATATTTTATTTTTAAAATTTTAAACTTCCGCTTCCCTCCTTTTTTTAGTAGTCAGAATATTTATTTTTACAGTTAAACTATATAAATTTTAATTGATATTTTAGAACTTTTTTTTTATATTGATAGAATTTGCAATCAATAATATTTTCTTATAATTATTTTCTATTTAAATTTTTATTTTAAAATATTAAATTATTTTAATCTAATTTAACAATCAAAATTAATTGACTTTCAAAAAACGTAACATGACAAATAAAAATGGATCGAAAATACTACTCCCTTTGTTCACTTTTAGTTATAAAAAATTTACTAATTTAATTTTCACTTTTACTTATCATTTTTGATAAATTAAAATAGAATAATTTTTTCTTTTTTCTTATTACACCCTCAATTTATTATAATTCCGTTAGTGACTTTAAAAACTATAGTGCGTGGAACTATTAATTAATAGGAATGAAATAATAAATTTATTTTACCTATAATTATTTTAGTGTTTTTGAGAATTAAGGGAGTAACTAATATTATCTCACTCCCCCATACCACCCTTCCCAAATACCCTCCTCCCCCACCCCAGCGTGCTTGTCTTCTCTCTAACTCCTATAAAAGTAGCAAAATTTGTCATATCTCTTCATAATCAAAGGACCATTTTGCTCTGCCATGGCGGGTTCTAATCAAACCCCATATTATACTCCAACTTCCAAACCTTCACCACCCACACACCCTTTTTTCCCATGGAAAAAACTCAATCTTTATTATTCTTTAGCTGCCATCACTTTCCTCTGTTGTGCTTCTTATTACGCTGGAAAATTGCAACACACCACCACTACCATTACCCTTCCAGTCATCACTTCTACAACTAATTGCTTCTCTTCTCAAAACACCACTTCCCATGTTTCATCCACCCAATTGGATTTCACCACTCACCATTCCGCCGGCGACGGAAACGGAAACGCCGGAGCTGTACTACCAGATGACACCCTCAAGATTTACCCCCCTTGTGACGTTAAGTTCAGCGAGTACACTCCATGTGAAGACCCCAAAAGGTCGTTGAAGTACAACAGAGACAGATTGATATACAGAGAAAGGCATTGTCCAGAACAGAGTGAATTCTTGAAATGCCGTATACCGGCACCGTTTGGTTACAAGAATCCGTTCAAATGGCCACTGAGCAGGGATCTGGCGTGGTATGCTAATGTGCCTCATAAAGAATTGACGGTGGAGAAGGCAGTTCAGAACTGGATTAGATTCGAAGGGGACCGGTTCAGATTTCCCGGTGGTGGTACAATGTTCCCTAATGGTGCTGATGCATATATTGATGATATTGGAAAATTGATTAATCTAAAAGATGGTTCTATTAGGACCGCCATTGATACAGGATGTGGGGTAAAATTTTTCTTTATCTTGCTGCTAATTTTCGACGTTTCTGTAGAGCTTATTTTTGTTTTCTTTCTTTCTTTTTATGGGTCCATGAATCTTGATTTTTACTATCTTGGATTGGTTTTCATTTCTTGATTTTTTGATAAAATAAAAGCTAATATTTCCCACATTCTATAAGTCTCAAGTCTGCAAAGAACCTTATTTTGGTTGAATTCGACCATTTCATCTCTTGTTTGGGAGTGGATAATATGCTCCAAGTCAGGACCCAACAGCTTTTTTGGATCCAGAAATAAACCAAACCGCCTTTTTCCTGTATTAGACTTTTCCATGCATAATTTCTTCTGTACACATGGCACTGCAAGCGTGATGTCTTTTCCTAATTCTACAGTAGAATGTACTGGAAATTTGGCAGCATCGCATGAGCTGTGTTTTAGATCACAAAATTCAAAAGTCAATTATCGATGTTAAGTCGCATAAATTAGTATTTAAACAATTTACATACAGGTGGCGAGTTGGGGAGCCTATCTTTTATCAAGGAATATCCTAGCTATATCATTTGCACCTAGAGATACACACGAAGCACAGGTTCAATTTGCTCTTGAGCGTGGAGTTCCTGCTTTAATTGGAGTCATTGCTTCCAAGAGACTCCCTTATCCCTCTAGAGCATTTGACATGGCTCATTGCTCTCGTTGCCTTATTCCTTGGGGCGAATATGGTGCGTACTAATTCTGTTAATTTCGATATCTAATGACTTGGCATTGTGATTATATTGTAATTGATGTATTGGTGGATCAGATGGTACGTACTTAATCGAAGTTGACAGAGTCCTGAGGCCTGGTGGATATTGGATCCTTTCCGGTCCACCAATCCACTGGAGGAAATACTGGAAAGGCTGGGAAAGAACCAAAGAAGACCTTAATGCCGAACAAACAAAAATTGAGAAGGTGGCCAGGAGCCTGTGCTGGAAAAAGTTTGTTGAGAAGGATGACATTGCTATATGGCAGAAGCCATACAATCATTTACACTGCAAAAAATTGCGAAAGGCGGCAAAAAATCCACCAATGTGTCCTCCCCAAGATCCTGATAGAGCCTGGTTCGTGCCTCTTCCAATCGTAAAACATCATTTATACTGAGGAGTTGTCTTATACATTGATGTATGTTTTCAGGTACATCGAGATTGAAACATGTTTAACGTCCTTGCCTGAAGTTTCAAGTGAAGGAATGGTAGCTGGTGGACAGTTGGAAAAATGGCCTAAAAGATTACACGCGATACCACCAAGGATTAGCAGAGGAACTGTAAATGGGGTCACTGCGGACACCTTCAACAAGGATACACAACTATGGATAAGAAGAGTTTCGTACTACAAGACGGTGAATAATCAACTTGACCAACCAGGGAGATACCGAAATCTATTAGATATGAATGCCTACTTGGGTGGTTTTGCTGCGAATTTGATTGATGACCCTGTTTGGGTGATGAACATAGTTCCTCCCGAGGCTAAGGTTAACACGCTTGGTGTTATCTACGAACGAGGATTAATTGGGACATACCAGAGCTGGTAATTTCACTAAACAAAAAATTGCTACGTCTACTACATAACGTCTCAATACCAGACCAGACATTAGTATAATTTTTTGATTTATTTGTTGCAGGTGTGAGGCTATGTCAACTTACCCAAGAACATATGATCTTATTCATGCTGACTCTGTATTTGCTCTGTATGAAGAAAGGTATAGTAAATATTGAAACCCCTTTAGCTTCTCGGTATGTCTACTTATTTTATATTTTGAATTTTATCTGTAAAAATCTTGATTGGCGCGGTGTGTATATATACAGATGTGAAATGGAAGATATATTACTTGAAATGGACAGAATATTAAGGCCAGAAGGGAGTGTAATAATTCGAGATGATATAGATAGATTGATAAAAGTAAAGAGGATAACAGATGGGCTGAACTGGGATAGCCAAATTGTGGATCATGAAGATGGACCATTGGAGAGGGAAAAGCTTCTATTTGCAGTAAAGACATATTGGACAGCTCCATCTATCCAAGAATCTTAAAAAAAAAAAATTCATATTCCCAATATTCTTGTCTTTTTCATTTTTTTTTGTACTCGTTTCTCTTACATATTACTATAACTGTGACATATATATATGATTTTTTTAGCCATTAATCAGAATTACTGACATGAATGAATGAAGTGGAGTTCCTTCAATTTTGGCTGAAATCAGGATTAGCCATTTCTATAGGTAGATCAATTTGTTTAATCCACGTCATTATTTCCATTTTAGTTATCACATTTTCTTTTTGTACGTTTCTTAAGTCTTAAGAAATTACAAATAAAAAATATTTAGGAATTACTTTACCCTTATCTCTCTACAATAAATTATACTATATTAAAGAACCAGACAAAGCTAACCGTATTTCATAAAGATTAAAATGTGACAGAATAAAAAATTAATCTTATCATATGATTTTATAAAATGATAAGTAAATTGGACAAGTATTTTTAATAAGCGTTTGGACATATAAAATTATACAATAAAATTAGTATTTGAACATGTGATTTCTCTCATAATTTCAAAACATGAGATGAAATTCTAAAATTTCTAAATAACTTAAATTTCAAATTATGATTTCAAAATTTTCAAATACAAAAATTTAAAGTTTATACACACATACTAGTATTAAAGTAGAGTTATCCTATTATCACCTATAAAAGATGATTAGTACATCTAGAGATAATGAATTAAAAGAGCATAACAACACTACTAGCAAAAAGAAGCTGAGAAAAAGTTGTTTAATCAAATACAATGCCCTTCATTCAACCTTTATGCTTTTATGATCACCTTTAATTACCAGATTTAATTTCAGAATAGCCATTAGATCAATTTGTTTTTAAGCCACCCCATTATCCAACCTTTATTCCATTCATTCCATATTACGCTCGTAGTCCATTTTTACTTGTCTCCTATATTATTTTAGGATGTCTAATAATATTTGTCTGCTTTAGTCTTTATGAAATAAATACACTAAATTCCTAATTTGTCCTTATCACTAATTATAGTTATTTCACTGTTACATTTTTTATGACATTATACTTATTAAATTCAAAGGGTGATTTAGTAAAATTACTCATATCATTTGTTATTTCTTAATCTTTGTGTCAAGTTAATAGTGACAAGTATAAATACACAGATAGAGTAATTATCACAATTTGATGATTTTATATCGACAATATTTACTCCGTTCCAAAATAAATGTCGCTTAATATTTTTAAAAGAAAAACTTAGTCCCAAGAATGGTGGAACTTTTGAATTTCAAGTTGTGCAACTTGAATCTTCGGTTTATTAATTTGTACCTGGGGATGGGAAACAATTTGAATGGAGTAATTTTATAGTACCCAAGATTTTGGGAAGTGGATAGCTGTATAGTTAGCTCTACTACAATTTTTTAATTATACAGTTAAGCTGTTCCCCTGTTAAATTCAGGCGTGTTCAACACTGCTTAGTACTTAATCTAGATTTCTAAATACAGATCAGCTCCCCAATTAATAGCTTCACCAGTCACCAGATACTTAAGACTTTGCTTTAATTAATTATTCTTTCGTTTGTTTATTATTTTAAAAATAAAATTTTAATTTGTCACTTCTAACATTATCAAAAAAAGATAATTATTTTTCTCATATTTTATCTTTAGCACCGTCAATTACAATAGTGGATGATAAAAATATTCATTTTCCTAATCATTTTAAGATCGTGCTTTAGTTAATTCGATATAAGCCACTGATATTAAAATGGGATCTGTGTCGGCCTCACCCATCTAAATATAAAAACTCAGAAAAATAGAAATAAAATATTAAAAAAATTACACAACTAAGTAAATATCCGTTAGTGAATTAATATACATAGCTATAATTTTGCTCCGTTATAATTCACCACTACAGTTTAATGAAAATAGCTATACGAATGTGATTCGTACACATCTTTAACTGCTTTCTTTTCCCTTTTATACAAATGACATTTTCTATCTAATACCTCCTCATTGATTTCTCTCCTTGTAGACACAAAAACTTTAGTGGATTAAATTCATACAAAATTTAAATTTAAATTCATGATCATTTGAATTAAATTAATTAATTTGGGCTTCACAAATTAATAAGTCCATTTTTATTAAGTTCAAGTCCAACCTCCATTTCAATTTTAGGCTAAAACTTATGTCATGTGTCAAGATGACTTGCCATCCAATACCAAGACCAACAAGAAAATGTCAAGTTCAAGGCCAACAAGAAAATGTCATGTGTTCTCATGATGTGGCAATCCTGGTCAAAGTTCAACAACCAATTAAAAATCAATCTTATCATATAATGTTTGTGATAAGCTTGATAACTTGCAAGAACCAATCAGAAGAAGGCAAAAGAATTCATCCACATTTGGACTGCCTCCCCTCCTTCAACTATAAATAGGAGAGTTACATAATTTTCTGAGGACAGTTTGCAAGTATTGGAGAAAAGCTACAACACCTACTACATAGCTCTTCGAAGAGGTGGTCAACGGAGTTCTTCCCGAAGATCAACTTGAAGCGACGAAGTGCTGCTAACATTCTCGGAGATCCAAACGCATCTCATGGAGGTCTACGTCACCCTTCATTCGAGAAATACGCTATTATAGACCCTCGAATCACGAAAATACGTCAGGAGAGAAGAATCAAGACAACAACAGAATTGTACTCACTAAAGATTCATTAATAAAATTATCCTTTCCTTTTATTTATTTTGGTTGCAGTTAATTTTTCGCATTTCACGAAAATTAGTTGTGAACAAATTTGGCACATCCAGTGGGACCAATTCTGCTCTTCATCACTTCTTCCTGCAAATCAATTCAACTGTTGCGATGGACTTCAAAAAGATCGATGATGCTTCAGGCAAGGACTCTACTACTGCCACATCTGCTGAGCTTAGTCATGGTGGCCCCGTCACTCGATACAAGTTCAAAACTAGTGGTTTGAATGGACATGAATACTTCACTTCCTTGGAGCTGGCGAAAAAGAGCAAATCTCATCTAGCGGCTGAATCTGCAATAAAGTTAATCTTGCATCTACATTGTTTGATGAATTCTCCCATACTGGCTTAAACATGGGTGAATCAGAGAGTTCGACGAACTCTCTGAGTCTGACAAAGGTCAACGCTTTGATGGCTGATGCAACTGACTTAGATGAGAAGTTTGCAATGATGGAACAAACTATTGAGGCTTTGAAGAAGTCTGTCGAGGATAAAGATCTACAAATCGCTCAACTTATGAATAAGATAGAGGCCTTCGCACCTGGAGAGTCAAGTCACGTCCCCACTTGTCCGCCTGGATTTACTCCGCAAAATAAAGATATTGAGGAGTCACCTGCTAGGTCCAAATTCCAAAAGGAATAACAATCTGCTCCAAGCGGTGCGCTGTCTATTCAACAATTGCAAGACATGATATCAAACACCATCAGAGCTAAATATGGTGGAGCACCGCAAAGTTCGTTATACTACTCTAAGCCTTACACGAAAAGGATTGATTGTCTGCCTATGCCAGTAAATTATCAACTGCCAAAGTTACAACAGTTTGATGGCAAAGGAAATCTGAGGCAACACATTGCCCACTTTGTTGAAGCTTGTAACAATGCAGGAACACATGGTGATCTTTTGGTAAGACCATTTGTTCGTTCGCTGAAAGGAAATGCATTTGACTGGTATATCGACCTAGAGCATGAGTCCATCGATAGTTGGGGGCAGTTAGAAAAAGAGTTTCTCAACCGTTTCTATAGCACTCGACGAACTGTGAACATGATAGAATTGGCTGGCACTAAATAGAGAAAATATGAGCCTGTGGTGGATTACATTAACCATTGGTGAGCATTGAGTTTGGATTGTAAAGATCGAACTTACAGAATATCAGCAGTGGAAATGTATACAAGGGATGCATTGGGGTCTGTTGTACATCCCACAAGGGATCAAACCTCGAACTTTTGAAGAACTTGCTACGCAATCACATGACATGGAGTTGAGCATAACGTGTCATGGGAAGGCATCCCTTTTTGCTGAGCTAGCCAAAGAAAAGAAGGATTTCAAGAAAGGTACGACTTCAAAGGTCCAAACTAAGGAATCTATGGTGGTAAAGACAACTTCTGTAAAGGTCACAACCAAGCGAAAGTTGAAGGAAGAAGAAATTCTGAGTCAATATCCAAGGGAAGATAAATGTCGTCCAACCTTAAAGGAGTTAGAGGCAAAAGTTTACCCATTTCCTGACTCAGATGTGCCTATGGTTCTCGATGAGTTGCTAGCTAAGAAGGTCATTGAGCTTCTTGAATCAAAGAGGCCCAAGGAAATTAATAAAGTTAGTGATCCAAAGCACTGCAAATTTCACCGTGTCATTAGTCATCCGATGGAAAAATGTTTCATCTAGAAGGAGAAAATTCTAACGTTGGTGAGGGAAGGGTAAATCATCATTGACATTGATGAAATAACATGAGTAAATCATGCTAGTGTAATGGCCGACCATATGGAGTGCTCAAAGTCGCCAAACACTACTTTTTTGCAATTTGGTAATTTTACTCCCATTAGAGTTGATATTCTACAAGAGACTCTGGAAAGATCACCAAAGGCAGACAACGAATCTGAAGATAATTTAGATGATGGTTAGACTTTGGTTTCTCATAAGAAGAGCAGGCATCAAGAAGTACTGAAGATACGAGTGCCTAAGTCAAGAGTAGTGAAGAATGACATGGAACAAGTACAGACATTAAAGAATGTCCACTCTTACTAGCCAGAAGCCCAATGGTCCTTCATCGCAGAAGGTTCTGAAGCCGATTACATCGCACGAATTTGTTCCTGAGAAGTTCCTGCAAGGCAGTGAAATCAGTTCAACACATGTGACTTCTAGAAATGACAAAGCAAAGAAAATAGAAGACGAACTTAAGCCAATGATGGAACAAGAAAGTCATGCTAACGAACAAGTCGCCCCATGTTTTGCTACAATTGCCTTCACGGATGCTGACTTATTATTGGGGTGTAAGCCACACAATAGGCCTCTATTTGTTGTTGGAGCCATTCGAGAACAACACTTCAACCGTATATTAATAGATGAAGGCTCAGCAGTCAACATCATGCCAAAACTAGTGTTGAAGTGGCTTGGAATAACCATTGATGAATTGCCCAAGAGTAACTTACTGATCCAAGGTTTCGATCAAGGTGGACAACGGGCCATAGGAATGATTCGCATCGAGTTATCTATTGGCAACATAAAATTGAATACACTGATTAATGTCATATATGCCAAAATGTCATATAACTTGTTGCTTGGATATCCCTGGGTTCATGAAAATGGAGTGGTACCATCTACTTTGCATCAGTGCATGAAATATGTAAAAGATGAAGAAATAGTCAAAATTGAGGTAGACATCAATCCTTTTAACGAGAATGAGTCATACTTTGCAGATGCAATATTCTACTTAGAATCATGTAAATCAAACATACGGAAACTCACATTAAATGATTCCATTGATGTCAATTCGAAAGAAGAGAATAATGTTCAATGGACTGCTTTCAACGTTCTTAAGAAGAGCACCAAAGAAGTAATTTACTAAGCTTTCACCATCTGAAGAACATATGCATGCAAGAGTTGGTAAAGAATACCCAATTTTTCGCTATATCCCACGAGAATATCAAAGAAAAAGACAACCTCTACTGGAAGAATGTACTCAACAAGTTTATCCTTTAAGCAAAGAGATGAGTCATGATCTATGCCAAGACTTGAAAGAGAATATGACCATCCCAATTACTCAAGTACCATTTATAACTCCCAAGTCTTTCAAGGAAAATACCCCTATTAGTGGAATAAGAGGATGCTTTAACCCAAAGGTCTTCAGGCTGCTTCAAAAATTAGGTTATGATTTCTCGAATCCAACAAGATTAGGCGAGTTGAAAGACAAAGTCATTGGTGAAAAGATACATGGGCTTACAGATTCTCAAATGACATTGAAAAGCAGGGGTATTATGTCACCACTCCTAAGTTTGGGATCGGATTTAGCTTAGCAGAACCTTTGCGAATTTTATCCAAGAGGGAGACGACTTCGTCACACTACACCTCCATAGGCAGAGAAGGTTGGAGAAGAGAAAACTCAACAACGAGCTTCAGTGTTTGACCGTATAGGAAGATTGACACCCCAAACTTTGTATTTGAAAGATTAGAATTTCAAGGATAAAGGTGAAGCTTCTAAACAAATCGAAGAAGACGCTATGACCTCAAAAATCTCAGTCTTTCATCGCTTGGGGGCCACAAGGAATTCACTATCAGAAAAATTAGTGAAGCATGAAAGATAAGATTTTTGTGAAGAGATGGACGATAAAGAAATCCACAGTGTTTTACCATCACATACAAAAAGGAAGGCTATTTTATCAATCAGTATTGAATGCTCGTTAAAGGTGAAGAAAAGTACCATTGTGTTCACCAACCAATTTGATGGGAGAACAAATGAGAAACAAGAAGAAGTCATTACATCCTTTGGCGAAATGCAAAATGCGGATTCAAACTTTGTGCAAACGTCAAATCATATAACAATAGAAGATAGTCCATGCTTTGGTAATGTGGATAATAATGTCAAAGAAGCCCCACCTCAACTTGAAGATGGTGTGCAATCGACATTGGATGAACACAAAGAGTTAAATCTAGGCACTTTGGAAGATCCACACCCAATATTCATTAGTACATTGCTTACGCCTCATGAAGAAAGTGAATATTTCAAGCTATTATTCGAGTACAAAAAATGTCTTCGCTTGGTCATATAAATAAATGCCCGGCCTTAGTCCTAAGGTAGTTTTCTACCATTTAGGAATCAAAAGTGGGGTGCGTCCCGTAAAGCATTCGCAACATTTGTTTCTCCCTAAATTGGTGACACAAATTGAAGCTGAAGTCAACAAACTTATTGAGGCTAGATTTATTCGAGAAGTGAAGTACCCGTCATGGATTACAAACATCGTACCTGTCAAGAAGAAAAATGGCCAAATACGCATCTATGTTGATTTTCAAGACTTGAACAAAATGTGTCCAAAAGACGACTTTTCATTACCAATTATCGAAATCATGATGGATGCTACAATTGGGCATGAGGCTATGTCATTCGTAGATGGGTCATCCAGGTACAATCAAATCAAAATATCTCCAAAGGACGAAGAATGCACTACTTTTCGGACTCCAAAGGGAATATATTATTATAAGGTGATGCCTTTTGATTTAAGGAATACTGGCACCACCTACCGACGTAACATACTTCACAAAAAGGTAGAGTGTTATATTGATGACTTGGTGGTAAAGATGGAGCATAGGCATAACCATCTTGAGGATCTTCGAATTGTTTTTAAACGATTAAGAAAGTTTGACTTGAAGATGAATCCACACAAATGTTCATTTGGAGTTTCTTCAAAAAAGTTTCTTGGGTTCATTATTCATCATCATGAAATTGAAGTTGATCCTACAAAGATTGATGTCATTCAAAAATGCCCGAGCCAAAGAATTTGAGAGAGCTTCATAGTTTACAAGGAAATCTGGCATTCATTCGGAGGTTTATCTCTAATCTAGCTGGACGATCCCAACCTTTCAACTATCTAATGAGAAAGAACATCTCTTTTCATTGGGATCAATCATGTCAAATGCTTTTGAAAGTATCAAAAGGTATTTATTGAATCCACCTATTTTAGGGGCACCAACACTTGGAAGGTCGTTGATACTTTATGTTGCATCGCAAGAGCAATCACTTGGGGCATTATTGGCTCAGAAGAATGAGGATGATAAGGAACAATCATTATATTACTTGAGTCGTACTTTGATAGGAACCGAGTTGAAATACATGCCTGTTGAAAAGATTTTCTTAGCATTGCTTTATGCGATAAAGAAGCTAAGACATTATTTTGAAGCATATACCATCCAGTTAATTTCTCGAGCTGATCCTATAAAGTTTGTAATGACTCGACCAGTTCTCTCTGGACATTTGGAAAGATTATTTATATTGTATAACCAATATGACATTGTATACATGCCTCAAAAAGCTGCAAAAAGGGCAAGCACTCGCAAATTTCCTTGCTAATAATCCTCTTCCAGCAGAGTGGGAGGTTTTAGATGAGTTTCCTAATAAAGATGCATTATTCATCGAAGGTCTATCGGCATAGACAATGTTCTTTGTTGGGTTTTCACGTCAAGATGGAGCGGGGGCAGATGTTATGTTAATATCTCCTAAAAGACTAATCTTATCGTTTTCATTTGTTCTAGGTGAAACATGCTCTAACAATATCGCAAAATATCAAGCTTTTCTTGTAATGGAATTGGATATGAAGGTTCCATAGTTGGACATTTATGGTGACTCTAAGTATCATCAATCAACTATTGGGATATTATGAGGTAAAAAAAAGAAGATCTTATGTCATATCATTAATATGTCATTTATTTGCTCGAGAACTTTGATCAAGTGTTATTAAATCATTTTTCAAGAGAAGAAAACTACATGGCTGATGCTTTGGCTAACTTGGCCACAACAATGACACTTAGAGAAAGTGATTCGACAAAAGTGTCTGTATATCATCGATGGGTTATTCCTCGATGTCTTGATCTTCATATCAATAAGAGTCATCATAAATCTATTCAGGTTATTGAAGGAGAGGATTAGAGACATCCAGTGATTGACTACCTTTAACATGGAACATTGTCTGAAGATGTCTGAAAAAGAGCAGAAATCAAGAGAAGGGCACCACTATTCATTTTCTATAAGGGGATATTATTTCATTGTTTGTACACAATGGAAGAAGTGCATTCTAGCAATTGTGGGGCACACCAATCAGGGCCCAAGCTTTATTTCCGCATCAAGAGGATGGGATACTATTGACCGACAATGGTGATGGACTGCCTAGAGCATGCTGAAAGGTTTCAAGCATGTCAATTCCATTCCATTACATACACCAATCCCTTGAGCCTCTTCACCTAACCATAGCATTATGGCCATTTGATGCATGGGGACTTGATATTGTTGGACCTCTTCCTAAGTCATCAAAAGGTTAGGTGTATATCTTAGCAGCCACTAACTACTTCTCGAGATGGGCTGAGGCTGCTCCATTGAAGGATGTGAAGAAGGAAAATGTTGTTGACTTTATCAAGTCAAACATAATTTTCAGGTATGGCATATCAAGGTACATAATCACTGATAATAGGACATCTTTCGATAACAATCTTATGAGGAGTTTGTGCGAGAAATTCAGGTTTAAGCAACACAAGTCTTCAATGTACAATTCACCTTTCAATGGCCTTGCTGAAGCTTTTGACAAGACACTAGGTAATTTGTTAAAGAAAGTCGTTGCCAAGAATAAGAAGGATTGGCATAAGAAGATTGACGAAGCTTTATGGGCATACCAAACAACCTTCAGAACTGCTACACAAGCAACTCCATACTCTCTGGTATATGGTGCAGAAGCAGTCCTTCCGTTAGAACAACAAATTCCATCATTGAGAATGGCAATCCAAGAGGGACCTACGGTCGAAAGCAATACTCAACTTCGTCTAGCAGAATTGGAGGCATTGAACGAGAAAAGATTAGAAGCACAACAGAAGTTGGAATGCTATCAAGCTCGACTAGATAGAGCCTTCAACAAGAAAGTGCGGCCACAATCATTTCAAGTAGGAGACTTGGTCTTAGCTGTTCGAAGACCCATAATCCTCAACAAGCGCATGGGCAACAAGTTCACATCAAAATGGGATTGTCCATACATCGTGAAGGAAGTATATTCAAATGGTGCATACAAAATTATGAATAATGATGGCCTAAGAGTTGGTCGGACCAATGGCAAATTCTTGAAGCAATACTTCCCATGAAAGTCACCTGATACTCCTGGCCCACATGAGTCTAAACTGTGTACGACCCCAAAAAGAAAAAATAAAATAAATAAAATAAATTAAGAAAACAAATGAAAAAAAGATTAACTCATCTCTAATCATCTTCATTGAGGTATGTAGGCAGCTTAGAATATCATTCTAAGTTCAGTCGTATGAGTTAAAAAAAGGAGTGGTTCGTAGCATGTCTTAATTATCATATATACGTTTTAGAAGTATCATATCTATACAAAAACATGAAAATTCTTGCATATATTATAGTTCTTAAATTCCTCTTCGTAATGAGAGAAATAGCACGTCGAGTTAAGAATTTTCTATTAAGGACACTCAAAGTTGGGAAACAAAGGTCACATTTGAAATCTTAGCATATGAAAGATTGTTAAAATCCACCATTGTTGGATCAGGCAACTTGAAGCTCAATTTAAATTCTTGTCGCGATAGAGTGACAATTTTGTGTAACTCATTGAGGCTTCAAAAAGTTGCTCAAAATTAGGGGCATCTTTACCCACAACGTCAAATGAAAAATACTTTTTGAGTTGAAGGCTTACGCATTTGTGTGGCATATTTGCAAAGATCCTAATTTGGACACTCCAAGCTCAAGAGATTTTGTTTTTTCAAGAAAAAAAAAGATGTGAAATTGACAGTCAAGGCGCATAATCAACTTACAAAAAGATTCATTCTCGTTAATTTGGAATGAATTTTTTGTTACGAATTTCACGTATATTATTTCTCTTAGTTCTATTGCAACTAGTTTTGTCACTCCTATGTCATGTTATTGATTTTCTACCACAAAGGCTCAAAGCTGAAAAGTTGTGCGAGACAAAACTTGAACCAACTTTGAAACTATATCTATACAAATCCATAGATTCTTTGGCCATGTTTTTTAATTTGTTGTACTCCTACGAATTACGCTTCCTATGGAACAAGAATCTCATCAGTTGGATGCTTCTACTTCGAGAAAATATTTTTTTACCGCAGGTGCTCAAAGCTGAAAAGTTGCACGAGGAAGAACTGAGTCGACTTTAAAAGTATATATGCACAAATCCATAGGTTCTTTGGCCGTGATTTTTACATATGTTGTACTCCTGCCCGTGATTTTTACATATGTTGTACTCCTGCGAGTTATTCTTCCAATGAAATAAGAATCTCATCATTTTGATGCTCCTACATCAAGTTATTAATTTTCTATCACAAGTACTCAGAGCTGAAAAGTTGCGCGAGGTAGAACTTGAGTCGACTTTGAAAATATATGTGCATAAATCTAGAGGTCTATCGATCGTGATTTTTATATATATGGCATTTTTATGAGTTAGAACTCTAAGAAAACAAGAATCTCATTATTTAATTCTTCTATATCAAGTTATTAATTTTCTACCATGGATGCTCAAGGCTGAAAAGTTTGATGAGAAATGTCAAAACATGAGGGTCGGAACGATAGGAAATAAATATAAAAGTGAACAAGAGAAGGACATTTACGAGAAAGATGCCACATTTACTCCATCAAAAGAAGATTGTCACTACATCAACATAAGCAAATTCTAAAAGAAATAAGTAAATCCTAAGCAAGAAGTTAAACTATGGAAAGAGATTGAGTTCTAGGATTTGTTGGCGACTTGTCTCGACTGCTTCCTTTAGTTTGGATAACTTTTCCACTTCATCTTCAGATAATGGAGGTCTCTCCTCAATGGCACGAATTTCACCTTCAAAAGTGATAATCTCCTCCTGATGTTTAGATAGTTGTTTATTTTGTTCCTCCATATTTGCAATGGTCTTTTTTTTCTTTGTGGTCAAGATCTTCAATTCTTCGTCGATGTTTGCAAGAGTTGCTTGAAAATCCTCCATGTGCCCATTGGCTTTTGTCCTTTCCTCCTTTGCCTTGATAAGGCGATGTTGTGCATCAAAAAAGTAACTTTTGATGACATTCTTTAGTCATTTTTTGAGATGAAGACAACTTTATGACATCATACTCCTCATATGTCTCGAAGAAAGCCTTAACAGATTCCTCCAAAGTAGGTGTATTACAACATTAGTTGCTTTATCCTCTTCTAAAATCATGTTGACAACATCTTTTATCTTTGAAAAGCTATCTCGGGAATCAACGGAGAATTTTGTCACCCATTTGCACAAGGCACCCCACATCTTGAAAACATAATGCATCTTAAAGGAAGATATCATCTCTTGTAGCTCAAAATTAGGAATAGCGAGTTCTTCTTCATTCTCCAATGATTTTGAAGAAGAAAGGGAAGATATATCGGGATAGCTTGGGCTAATAATACCACCTTCATCCAGGATGCCACTAAGCATTTCAATAGACGCACCTTTGATACCCAACTTCAAAAAAAAAAAGGAAGGGTTAACAAAGGGATGAATAAATAAATAAAAGAGATTAACTATTAAAAAAAAGTAAAGGAAGAAAAGTGATTGTTCTTGTTCTGCGAGTTTAGGCAATGGCATGACAGAGCTAGGAGAATTGGCGAAAAATGTTCGCTGTCTATGTTGATCGTGTCCAGGTCAGACTTGGCATCTTGGTCTTTTACCTTCTTCCTTTTGCGATTCCAATGTTCATCTTGATCTGGTTCACCTTCCATTGAGATAGTGTCTCCATCCATACCTACAACTATATCTGAAGGGATAAGTGAAGTCTTATCTTTGAAATGCGCTTTGGTTGATGACCACTTAGTAGCTTTTTCAGATGAGATGGGAAAGTATTTTCTCTTGCCAACTTTTTCTGATGTCACAGTGGAAGTGATACACATATTTGATATTGATGAAGGAGGCTTAGTTCCATTCCTGTTCCGCATTGACACTCCCTTTGAAGTCGAAGACTTAGTTGACTGACTTGCTTGTGACTTAACAAGGGGAGAAGAAGAAGACTTATTTTGATCTTGTGATGGAGAATGGTGAACTTTAGATGATTCATGAGCATTACCACGCTTTAAACAATTTAAAGTGATCTTATTCTATCCAATAAAATTGGTTCGACTAGCTAACCACCAATTTGCATATCTGCAAGTCATTAAAAGAATCCTAAATCTGAACCAATTCTTGAAGTATGTAGTTACATCGTAACTCCATCAAGTTACCAGGTAATTCTTGGACTAATTTGAATTAACGACTAAATTTATGAGGACTGTAAGGATGCAGAATAAGGCGGTCATCATGCCTGACGACAAGGTGACTCGAACGAAGACTGATCAAATAATCGCTCCAAGAGCTAGACAAGTCGTTGCTACCTTCAAGAGATAACTCTTTAGACTGCAACATAGCCAAGTGGTGAAGATGATTAATATTCACCTCCTGAAATAGTCTTCGTGAACTTGTGAGGTCAAAGTATTTAGCCATTTCTATCCACCAATCTTACATATGCGAGCACCATTGTGATGAGGACTATGATGGTAAGTGTTAAAATAAGCATCAATCCATCTATAGACATATTGTATGGGAAAAATTATGTCAGAAAAATTATGTCACTCGCTCTCAAGTTTGATGAAGACGAAATCTCTTTCAGACCTCTGTAAATGCTCGCCAGAATAGGGATTGCTAATGAAAACTTCTCCTTATGAACCATTAAACTAGAAACTTTAAAGATACTAGGACGAATGTGATCAAAATTCTTGGTAGGAAGGGTGAACTTACAAAATCAACATGCAAGAAAAGTAGCTAAATTCGTCTCCTCTCTGAGAGATCCATCCACGCCTAACTCAACGAAAGGAGCATTCTCTTTCTCAGTTCGTGGTAAAAAAGACATGTCTATGTAGCCTGAAGAATTATGACTTGTTCTTGGCCTATGTCGGTGTTTGGATGATCGTGGTAGAGGTTCTTGGTACCTTTCTGGTCCTCTAAACCAGAAACTTACCCAGTCACGGACAGAAACCTTTTGAGACGCACCTCGTGCAAGTCGATGAAATGCCGAAAATGGATAGGCACAAGTCCTAGGAAGAAATGGCTCTCCTTGTGGATTTACTTGTGTCAACTCTTAGGCCGAAGACACGACTTCATCATAGAATGCTCTGTGGACAGGAAGTCCTCTAATCATGCGCATATCCCATAGTGAAATAGAAAGTTCACCTATACCGACACATAGTATTTGTTGATGACTGCCAAAGTTCACAAAAAGCCCGCAACACATTCTCATTGATGTCATACGTAAATAAAGAGGCAAAAATGGCATCATACAGCTTTATATGCTCTAATACCTCTTTATAACGGCTAATAACATCCTCCACCCATCCCCAATAGCTAGCTGTGTATTGAACGCCAAAACAAGAAGAAGGATAGCTTCATGTGGCAAGACCTTCATCAGAAACTTTGGGCGAAGTAACATCAGTTGCCTTGTCATCTGTAGTTGATTGCAGAATAAAAGCGATAGTAGTAACTGGCTTATTGAAGTCAAGAACATCAATTTCTTCCTTTACTGACCACTGGTTTAGATGAAGGGAGTCATTAGGTGATTCTCTATCGAGCGAGAAAGCACCAATCACGGGAAGATGGATTACCAAAGTAAGGATCTTGGCATGTGGGGTCTTGCTTGTCATTTGAAATCTCAAGTTGAGGATGAGGTGAATTGAGATCACGAAAGTTCATCTTGCTTGCAAAGATGCAACCGTATCTTCTACGTTTGAAGACCCGCAAGAAAGGATTAGAAAAAAGATGAAATTCGTGAGGCCAAGACTGATGAAAAATGGGAGATTAGAATTTACATGCTGAATTTCAAAAACATTACCTGTAATAATCTATAAGAAATCTGATCATCATTTCCATTATATACGTATCCTTTTGTGTCTACTTTTCAACGTTTCATACGACTTCAGATTTTGATATTCCTACATTAAGATGTGATGGTTTTCGTGAAGTCGCATAGAGCTGAAATCACCAGTGAATCAGAAAGTGAATGCAGTTTTCAAAATACCACCTGTGATAATCTATAAGAAATCTGATTGTCATTTCCATGATAGACGTAGCCCTTCGTATCTACCTTCCAACGCTTCAGACAGCTTGATATTTCCATATTCCTACATCAAGATGTGATGATTTTCGTGAAGTCGCGCAGAGTTAAAATCACCAGCGAATCAGAAAGCGAATGTAGTTTTCAAAAACTCACCTTTGATAATCTATAAAAAATCTGATCATTGTTTCCACAATAGACGTAGCCCTTCGTGTCTACTTTCGAATGCTTTAGACGGCTTGCGATTTCGATATTCCTACATCAAGATGTGATGATTTTTGTGAAGTCGCGCATAGCTGAAAATCACCAGCGAATCAGAAAGTGAATGCCGTTTTCAAAAAATTACCTGGGATAATCTATAAGTAATCTGATCATCATTTTCGCATGAGATGTAGCCCTTCGTGTCTACTTTCCAGGCCACAAACCGCTCGTGGTCTCAATATTTTTAATTCAAGATATTGGGATTTTCGTGAAGTCATGCAGAATTGAAGCTTTCTTATTCTCAAAAACTTGTTCTTATGCAGCAAACTCGTGGTGTTCTCTTTGAGACTTTGTCACCTTTATATAGACTTAAAGAAGGAAGAATCCAATTAGATTTCAACAAGGAATCTACCCAAGAAGTTGTTTTTGCAAAGGACTTGGAATCTTAATCAACATTAGAAAGCCAAATCTAATTCTACTTGGAGAATCCCACATGAAAAGCACCAAGTTTGGATAAGAATCCAAAAACTTATCCAACATTTTCTTATTAATTCTTGGTGAATCCCACATGAAGGCTAAGTGTTTTAACACATTTTCTTATTAATTCTTATTTCATTAACAGCTTAGAATAGCCAAAAAAGGCTATGGGCTAAGCATAAAAAAGTTCAATTAATTAAAAAAATGTTTTAACGGAAGTGTTATATTCTTAAATGTACAACATAAAATGTCAATCATTTATGAATTGTGGAATCACTTTCGACAAGAAAAGAGTCACAATTGTTTCTACATAAGAGTATTGACTTTACTGGTACTTCAAGCCTAGTTGTTAAAGTTCAACAAATCTACACTTCAACAAGCTTGAAGTAGGGGCATCTGTAGACACGAAAATTTTAGTGAATTAAATTCATACAAAATTTGAATTTAAATTCATGATCATTTGGATTAAATTAACTAATTTGGGCTTCACAAATTAATTAGTCCATTTTTATTAATTTCAAGTCCAACCTTCATTTCATCTTGAGGCTTAAACTTATGCCATGTGTCAAGATGACTTGCCATTCCAGTCAAGTTCAAGACCAACGAGAAAATGTCATGTGTTCCATGATGTGGCAATCCTAGTCAAAGTTCAACAACCAATTAAAAATCAATCTTATCACATAGTGTTTATGATAAGCTTGATGACTTGTAAGAATCAATCAGAAGAAGGCAAAAGAGTTCATCCACATTTGGACTACCTCCCTCCTACAACTATAAATAGGAGGGTCACATAATTTTCTGAGGACATTCTGCAAGTATTGGAGAAAAGCTACAACACCCACTACATAGCTCTTCAAAGAGGTGGTCAATGGAGTTCTTCCCGAAGATCGACTTGAAGCGATGAAGTGCTGCCGACATTCCCGGAGATCCAAACGCATCTCAAAGAGGTCTACGTCACCCTTCATTTGAGAAATTCGCTATTACAAGCCCTCGAATCACGAAAATACATCAGGAGAGAAGAATCAAGAGAACAACAGAATTGTACTCACTAAAGATTCATTAATAAAATTATCTTTTTCTTTTATTTATTTTGGTTGCAGTTAATTTTTTGCGTTTCACGAAAATTAGTTGCAAACACTCCTAAAATCACTTAATTTGTCACGGTTCGAAATTGGGTGTGATGATTCTTTCCTTTAATCCACAGAGACAAGTTTTTCTAAGCAGGATATAACACAATAATGCAAGAGATAAAGCGAAAGTAACAATCAAAACATATAAGGATAAGCAACAAGGGAAAGGATCCACAATCTAAAATCAATCTAAGATTGGTGTCATGTAGGGTGACAATTAGGCGAGTTGGATCAAATTTAAACGGGTTATAATGGGTCAAGACATCAAATGGGTCAAGACCCAACCCAACCCAACCCAAATTTGCTTGGTAAAAATGAATTGTATCAAAACGGGTTGAATAATGGGTTATAGAGCGAGTTAAGACCCAACTTGATCCAATTTTTACTAGATTTTACTTATTTTATTTGTTCCTTTAAATATTTTAATAGTTAATTAAATTATACTTTTCTTTATTATGATTATATAAAACATATGAAATTGAAAAAAAAAGTGTTTTGAAAATATTTTAATAGGATCTCTCTCGAATTAATTCGAGTCGCATATCAAACCAATTTTAAAAGGGTTGAAATGAGTTGGGTCAAGATGGATTGAGTTAATAATTTGACGGGTTATTAATGCGTCCAAACTTCAACGGGTTGGACGAATTAAGTTTAATTTTGTCAACCTTAGTCACATATACAAGTCTCTACTATAACTAATGATGTAGAAAAAATATACAAGTCTCAATATTTTTAATTCTTAAATAGAACAAAATTGTAAGTAGACATAAGTTTGAATGAAATGGATCAGTTGCTATCTCTCATACTATTTCAAAGCTCGGTTCAAAATGAGAAAAAAGTATCAAATGAAACCAAACTCACAACCTAGACATGTGTGTAGAAACAAGGGTAAGCACCAAATATGTTGTTATAGGAATATGAATGTATATGCTTCTTTTTTCTTTTTTTTTTTAATGAATGTATATGCATATGAATGCATATGGTGTTGTATGTTGATGTATCAATAAAGGAATTGGGCCAAATTGGAGGGATTGGGCCGAGAGAATTAGTCCAAGAAAGGAGTGAAATTGGTTTTAAAAAAAGGAAAAAGTACGTAAAATAAATTTAATTTGAAATTATTTTTCCTTAATAGACTAAATATAAATTATTTATCCTTAATGGACCTATTATCCAAACTATTTACCTTTCTATCCACTTACCCCTTTCTATTTCGTGTGCTGACGTCAGCATAAATATTATGAAATATACTCTGGCGGTATATATATATCATGGCGGTATATATAGAATGATCTCAGTCCTTTGTGATACTCTAGCGGTATATTGATACCCAATTGGTATATAGAATTTTTTTTAAGAAATAAATAAGAAACAAAAAATACTATTAAACTCTAAATTAGTAGATTATATATTCTGTTGGTATATGTATACCATATTGGTATCATATAGGATTAAGATTAATCATCTATAATACCATGTTGGTATATGTATAACCGTATATCATATAAGCATGTGCTGACGTCAGCGCGTAAATTTTAATATTAGGGGTATAAAATTGTAATAGTATGGAGGTATAAAATGTAAAGGGGTATATGAATGTAAATAGTTTACTTTAAAGGGGTACAAACTTAATTTTCCCTTAAAAAAAGGGTTAGGGATGAGGAAAATTAATTTGGTATTTTGGCCATCTAAAATTATAAATAAGACCAATTTAAAATTTAAAA
>JAOTQR010112720.1:0-25615 GCA_025774065.1 Solanum ossicruentum | reverse complement strand
AGTAACTAATAATCCTGTTATACAGAAAAAAGTCACTATTATGCCCTTTTCTGACGAATCGTATAGTTTTACAATTTGCTCGACTAAAAGGGTTATCAAATGAATTGTAATTACAATTGAAAGGATCGAAAAGGAAATGTGAGTTAATATATGCTCTAAGGTTGAAAATATCATAAAAAATCTGGTTGGTAGATCGCTCTTATTCGTGCAGAAAGGGGGACAAGCTTTAAGGAAAATAGATATTGTCCAAAAGTACCAATATCAAATGACAGATTTCTTATCTTTAGCAGGTCATCTTATTTCTGAGCCAGGGAGCTCTTTTCGTTCTTTTGCTCCTATGAGATAACCTTATTCTATTATGTGGTCTTACACGAAAGATCAGCCTTTATTGGGTTGCACGTTAGACACAGAACATTCTATTACAGCATAGCATACCCATACATTAGGCTGTGATGCCAAGGTGCATGATATGGTTGCATTGAATGATTTTCTTTATTTGTTAGTGGCAAGAGAAAAGGAGAATTTCTCGCATGAGAAGATGCAATCTTTTTGTCTCGATGCAGGAAAAGAGGCCTGGTTCAAATACCTCTTTCTTTATCCGCTTAAAAAAAGGCCTTTTCGTTGTCACCCAGGCTAGTTTTCTAGCGATATCTCTAGCTGCTTAGAGTTTTGAATCGAAAAAGTCAACTTTACTTCGTTTTATCCTTCCTGTACCCCCTCTTCCACTGCGCCGATTTCTCTTATCCTTCCTTCGCTGACACAAAAGAGATGGCAATTAGGGCGAAGCCTGGGGCAGGTTATCAATGAACTATTTTCTTTGAAAAATGTATATCACACTATACGCCCTCTATAGGTAAAATTCATTTCACTGATCAAGGGTATAAATGCACCTCTAACTACCTGGAAGGAGTTCAAAGAGGCATTTCTTGACCATTATTTGCCATAAGAGATCCAAGAGGCCCATGCAGATCAGTTCTTGAATCTTCACCAAAGGAATATGAACATGAGAGAGTATAGCCTTCAATTTAATTCCCTGGCCAAATATGCTCCTTATGTAGTTACTACTATGGCAGATAAAGTTCATCGATATGTGGATAGATTGGATACGTATCTGCTCAGAGAATATAACTTTATTTCCTTGAATAAAGACATGGATATAGCAAGAATGCAAGCTTTTGCACAGAAATTGGAGGATTAGACGCAAAGAAGAAGGACACAAGAGTTACATAGGGTACAATCCAAGAGGGCTAGGTCTATAGGGCAGTTTACACCATCCCAAGGTGACCTTTGGCCTCAGTTTAATAATAGACCGCCTAGGCTATCATCTTCCTACTCTGTAGCCAGTGCTCTATCACAACTTCAAGGGTCTAGGAGAAATTAGTTTGGTCCCAAAAGTAAGTGATAAGGTGCTCGGACAAGGGGGTATTAAGAAGGCCAGCAAATGACTTCTAGGAAACCTTGTAAATAGAGTGGAAAAAGTCATTCAGGTATATGTCATGTTGGGACAAACTCTTGTTATTGGTGTGTTGCGGCAGGGCATATGATAAAAGATTGTCTGAGAAGGCGTATGGGTGATATAACACAATCTATTTAGTCAGTTGTTGCATTATAATTATCAGTTCCTCCATTTGGTATGGGTCAACAAGCACCTATGGGTCATGGTAGAGGTGTTAGAGGTGCAACTAGCTCTAGCGGAGTCCAGAATTTCACTTATGCTCTGGGGAGTCGGCAAAATTTAGAAGTTTCACTTGATGTGGTCGCAGGTACATTGTCCATCTTTTCACATAATGTATATGCATTAATTGACCCTGGTTTTACACTATCATACATTACCCACTAGTTACTGGGAAGCTTAAGAACACCCAAATTATTGAACAAACCATTTGAAGTGTCCACACCAACCAGTGAATCTATTATGGCTAGAAGGATTTATTATGACTGTGTAGTAACTGTTTGTGACTTTGACACATTGGCTGACCTTTTTGAGCTAGAAATGGTGGAATTCTATGTTATAATGGGTATGGATTGGTTAGCTTCTTGCTATGCCACCGTGGATTGCCGAACTAAGAGAGTATGCTTCCACTTTCTAAATGAGATAGTTCTTGAATGGGAAGGCAATGTTGGGGAGCCAAAGAGTAAATTTATCTCTTATTTTAAGGCTAGAAAGATGATATCTAAGGGATATGTATGTCATTTAGTCAGAGTGAGGGATATGGAGACAGAGTCACCAACTCTTCAATCAGTTCCAATAGTGAAGGAATTCCTTGATGTGTTCCTTAAAGAACTTCCAGGCTTACCTCTAGAACGAGAAGTAGATTTTGGTATTAGCTTACTTCCAGGAACTCAACCTATTTCCATCCCTCCATATAGAATGGCCTCGGCAGAATTGCGTGAAATAAAAGAGCAGTTAAAAGACTTGTTGGAGAAGGATTTTATAAGACCTAGTGTGTCCCTTTGGGGTGCACCGGTGTTATTTGTGCGCAAAAAGGATGGAATCTTGAGAATATATTTTGACTATTAACAATTGAATAGGGTGAAAATTAAGAATAAATACCTCTCCCCAGGATTGATGATTTATTTGATCAATTACAGGGTGTGAAATGCTTTTCAAAAATTGATTTGAGATCAGGATATCAACAAGCGAGGGTGAAGGAGAAAGATATACCTAAGACTGCTTTCAGAACACGCTATGGTCACTTTGAATTTCTTGTTATGTTACTTAGGCTAAAAAATGCACTACCAGTTTTTATGGATCTGATAAATAGTGTATTCAAGCCATTCTTGGATGTATTCGTGATAGTATTTATAAATGACATTTTGGTATATTCAAGATCAGAAGAGGACCACGTAAATCACTTATGACAAGTGTCACAGTTTCTTCGTGATCAACAGTTGTATGCCAAGTTTTCTAAATGTGAATTTTGGCTATAATCAGTGGCATTCTTGGGTCATATTGTGTCTGATGAGGGAATAAGTGTTGGTTCACAAAAGATAGAGGATATGAAAGATTGGCCAAGACCAATAACACCCACAGAAGTTCAGAGCTTCCTAGGTTTGGCAGGTTATTACAGGAGGTATGTTGGATGTTTTTCTTCTATTTCTGCACCTCTAACAAAGTTGACACATAAAGAAACCAAGTTCCAATAGAACGATGCATATGAAAGGAACTTCCAGGAGCTAAAAAATAAGCTAACTTCTGCATCTGTGCTAGTACTTCCAGAAGGCACCGAGGGGTATGCAGTGTATTGCGATGCTTTAAGAGTTAGCTTAGGGTGTGTACTAACATAATATGGTAGGGTAATTGCATATGCATCTAGACAACTACGACCACATGAGAAAAACTATCCAACACATGATCTTGAGCTAGCAGCGGTTGTGTTTGCTCTGAAAATATGGCGTCACTATTTATATGGGGTTAATATTGACATATATACTGATCATAAGAGCCTATAATACATCTTTAAGTAGAAAGACCTAAATATAAGATAGCGAAGATGGCTAGACCTAATAAAGGATTATGACGTCGATATACTTTACACCCTGGGGAAAGCAATTGTGGTAGCTGATGTCCTGAGTCGTAAGGAAATTATGAATACTAGTGACCAGTCCATGGTAAGTCAAAGAGTGGCTAAGGATCTATGACAACTAGCTATTTGGGAGTTCACCTTCTTGAAACTCCAAAGGAAGGGGTTATTGTACATAATGCAGCAACATCTTCATTAGTAATGGAGGTGAAAGAAAAATAGTTCGAGGATCCTGTTCTACGATAGCTTAAGGGAAAGGTAAGTCAGGGTACGATAAAGGGCTTTGACCTTACACAAAATGGAGAACTTTACTACCAAAATAGATTATGTATGCCTGATATTAATGGATTAGGAAAGAGGATAATGGAAGAAGCCCATCATTCCCGATATTCCATCCATCCAGGATTAACTAAGATGTACCATGACCTAAAGGGAATATTTTGGTAGGGAGGCATGAGGAAGAACTTTGCAGAATTTGTGGCTCTATGCCAAATTGCCAACAAGTAAAAATAGAACACCAAAAGTCAGGAGGTTATATACAGTGTATAGAACTTCCAACATAGAAGTGGGATATGATCAATATGGATTTTGTTACCAGATTACCTCGCTCATTTCAGAAATTTTATACCATATGGGTAATAGTTGACACACTCACAAAGTCAGCATACTTCTTGCCAGTCAGGAGTGATTATACAGCTGAAGAGTATGCCAAGCTATACCTCTAAGAGATAGTCAGGCTACATGGAGTCCCAATATCCATTATATCTAATCGAGGAGCTCAATTCACTGCAATGTTCTGGAAGTCCTTCCAAAGGAGTTTAGGGATACAAGTGAATTTGAGTACAACATTCCACCCTCAAACAGACGATCAAGCAGAATATACCATTCAGACACTTGAATATATGTTACAAGCTTGTACATTGGACTTTAAAGGTAGTTGGATGGACCATTTGCCACTTATTGAATTTGCCTATAATAATAGATACCACGCGAGTATCAAAATGGCACCTTATGAAGATTTGTTTGGGAGGAAATATAGGTCACCAATTGGATGGTTTGAAGTGGGTGAAACCACCTTGCTTGGGCCAGATCTAGTACAACAAGCCATGGAAAAAGTTAAGATAATATAGCACTGGCTAGAAACATCCCAAAAAGTCATCATAAATCATATGCAGATACTAGAAGGAGAGGACTGGAATTCTCAGTAGGGGATTGGGTATTTTTTAAGGTGTCTCTAATGAAAGAAGTTGTGAGATTTGGCAATAAAGGAAAACTGAGGCCACGTTACATAGGGACATATCAGATTATTAAGAGGTTCGGGATGGTTGCATATGAACTAGATCTACCCCAAAAGTTTTTAATGGTAAATCTAGTTTTTCATGTCTCAATGCTTCGAAATGCATAGTGACCCATCCCATGTCACTCCTATTAAAGATGTGTAAGTTACAGAAGATCTCATATATGAAGAGGTACCTATTGCTATTCTAGATCGTCAAGTTAAGAAGCGAAGGAATAAAGACATAGCTTCAGTGAAGGTACTTTGGAGGAACCAGCAAGCAAAAAAAATAACATGGGAGGCTGAGGACATGATGAAATTAAAATACCCTTACTTATTTAAAGCTAAAGAGGAAGTCCAACATGCAAAATTGGGGCACTAATAGGTACGTGTAATTGAATACTTAGTGTGTTGTCAAAAATTTGTGTAAGTAAAGATTTAAACTTGGTTAAGCTATCCAATTGTGCTAACATTCGAGGACGAATGTTCCTAAGAGGTTGAGGATGTAACACCCCACATCTTACAATACTAGTACTATGCAAATGAAACATGACATGGCTTTTCAAATTAGCGCCTATTTTTAAAAGTGCTTGAATCTCTTGTTATAGGGCGATATGTGCGTCTAACGCTTAAAAGGGTCATGTGTATACATGTTTTTAGTCAAATTGAGGAGATCACGACCCTAAACAAACTGAGAGAATTGAGGTTTTTGTAGGACTTAAGAAGCTAGTAGGTGAGTCACCTACTTGCTTAGCTTAAATTTGCTAGCTAAATGGAGGCGAGGCCCGATGTTGAATTATTCCAAGTCTAATTCTGAATAAAATCCATGATAAGGGTGTAAATTTAGACCATGTTTTAAAATCCTAAATGAAATTTATTTTTAGCCCAAGATGAATGATAAAAGGGCCCAAGTACACCACAACCCACTTGGCTAATTGAGCCCAAACTAAGTGAAGAGGAATTTGGAAAATGGACAGCCAAGGCCCATCAAATTTGAGACTCATTTAGGCCCAAGTGTAAGGTCCAAGCTGCTGCAACACAAGGTTAATAATATGTGTTATATGTGGTGAAAATTTTAAAAGAAAGTCATCCAAAGAGACACTTTAAAAGGGTTGAAAAATGGCTCCTTAATTCATTTCACTTTGGAACAAATTTTCAGCTTTCCTAAGACTCTTTTTCTCTCTTTATTTCACTTCACAATGCAGCCTACGCAATCTTCTAAGGTTCTTGAAGGAAGTCGAAAACTTGAAGTCTAAGGTAAGTGGAAATATCCATGTATTTGTTATACTTATCCTGTGACAAATAAGAAGTATATGCTAGTTATGTTTGTGTTGAAAGACTGGACAGCATGTGTCCTAAGGATTGTTTTGAACTTTTTTTTGTTGTTGAAGAGGATTTTCTCTTCTTGGTTGGCTGAACTATGAAGTAAGATTTATGTTTTAACAAGGTTTAGGTCATTAGAGATATAACTTAGCTGCTGCACCACTTTTACAATCCACAAAAGTGAGTCCTTATCGGATATCGCAATTGTGTTCTTAGTACAAACTTGTGGGCTGATGGATGGAAGGTTATTGTCTCACATCCTTCATGACTATTTTGGTACTATTCTAAGACTGTTTTAAGGCTGTTTTTATGTATAGATTTGTTGAGGACAGTTTGGTTAAAGTTGGAACAAGTTTGGGATTATCGACGTCAAAATGGGGCAAAGGGATGTAATGTTATGCCACCTATTTGTATGTTGCATAGAATTGTTATGTGTTGTACTTTGTGGGATGTTGTAAGACTGTTATGGCACTAGAATAGGATGCACATGATATGTATGTGAGAATGTGTATTAGACAATATGATTAGGGGCAGAAAGGTTGAAAGAACACGCTCGGGTTATAAATACTAGCTTGCTGCCTGTACGTTGTTTTTTAGATGAGATTGGGCTGCCAAGATGTATCGATTGGCTTCTAGCTGTGCCTTATCCTTGGATTTCACCTCCATGATAGCCAACACCTTGTAAACCTCATCAATAAGATCTTCTGGATCCTCATCCACCTTTGACCCATAGAGTTCTAGTAGGTTTATCCCCATAAAGTCTCTCACCCAAGATGTCAATGTAGGAGCATGAGGGGCTTGGGCCCCTTAGTTGGCTTGATTAGCCACAACTTGAGAAAGCAAGGTAAGAGAATCCCTAAGCTCTCCATGAGCTGGTTATTCCTCGGGTGTGCGGCTTCTCCTTCCTCTTGTGTTAGGCATGATCAAGCATAGAAAAGAACTATCGTTAGGAGGGAGAACTTACCTCAATTCTATAGCATGACTTAGAAAATGATGAAGGGAAACATTTCCTAAAACACCTCACAACCTCCTATCCATAGTCATGGCGTGCTTCACAATCATAAATAGGACTCTAATCAAAATGGTATGTTGGACTTTGAGGATCTAACAACCTAGTGCTCTGATACCAAGTTTGTCACGACCCAAGCCTAGTGCCTAGACGTGACACAAGAATGGGGAACCTAGAGGAACCCCAAACAAGGCTCTTAACTTATCATTACATATCATTGGTCATGAAAGCAATTAAATGACATAAAAGAGTAGAAATAAGGCCCATGGGTCTAAGGGAAAGCTTGCCTATCATATATGTCAAGAGACAAGAGAGTCAAGGCTCACAGCATAGCTACATAATATGTACAACAACGCCTCTACTATATAGATAAGAGTGGGGGCTAAGACAACTCTCATATCCAAATTAAACAATAAAGAAGTGTCTGAATACATAATAAGAGAAATATAGACGAACGTCCCCGGAATAGAGGACTCACCAACTAGATTAAGTGTACCGTACTAGCCACGTGGAGGAGGAGGATGATCAAATGGTGCTCCGGTTCCTACATGGTGACATCATATAGGCATAGAGTATGTGTTAGTACATTTGAATGTACTAAGTATGTAGGATGTAATGCAACAAGAGATAGGCATCATAATCGAAATGTATAACAATAGGCAATAGACATCATATAGCAATATGGAATGTATGATCAATGCTGAAGTAAATCATGTTTGAGTAAATCATGCTCATATAGGACATATCATATTATAAGAGAGACCAAACTATAGGGGATCGTCGCACCCTACCACCCATGGTGTTCGGGGTACTAACCCCCCAACATGGTTACCAAGGTACGAACCCCTTTGGTTGGTTGGCGAATAGTCTCATCCCACCACCCCTAGTGTCCGAGGTACTAACCTCCTGATATGGTCATCAAGGTAGTAGCCCCTTGATTGGTGATCAAGGTTCTAACCTCTCGACATGGTTACCCGAGCTCTTTTTCCCCGAATCAAGCATGGTCACGTTCAAGTACTTTATATAGAAAATATCATATACATAAGTTGTTTTTATCATCATATAGTCATTCAAGTCATAATACATGCATTGAACCTTCAATCCCTCAAGAAACCATAACCGAACATTTTATCAAACATTTGGTTGGTGTGTAATACTAGTGCAAGACCATTCAATTTAGAGATAAAATTATGTAAGAAAATCCATTACAAAACCATCAATCAACACCTTGTAACACCCCCAAGAAATATACATCAAAACCCTTCATCAAATCGCACAATAGATCCAAGACTTATAGCTCAAAACATAGAAAAAGAGTCACAATTTCATATAGTTTTAACATAGTTCATAGATAAGCTCATACTAGGAGACCCATTTGTAAAATCAACTTTAAATCATACAAATTGAGTAAACAGGAGGTTATAGAACCATGGGTAAAAGGAACCAATTATTTAAACCCACATACCCTGACCTTGGAGATCCTTGAACATGATTGGAAATGGAGATTTGAAGCTTGAGTGAAATCCTTAAGATCTAGATGAGGGTTTGAGACTCGAATTTAGGAGTGAAATATTTGGCTAAGTGTTTTGGTAAGTATTGGGAAATGTTTATAATGATGTTACGGCGAAATATGACTAAGCATAGGTATTTTCACGTTTGGGAACACTTAAGCCCAAGACTTAAAGTCTTGGACCGAAATAAATAATCTGCACCCATTTTTAAATGTCTGCGATGCGGATTACACATTGGAAATTGCATTTTGTAATTTTTGAATGTTGATAAGGTTGCTCTAAAATCAGTGTTAGACACATCTTCTACTCAATTTGACCCCCTAAACAAGAATATGAAGTTGGATTTTTGAAATAACACAAGGATTTTTAGATATATGGAAATTATGATTCTGGACACTTCTGAGACACATTTTCGCGCACCTTTTTTTGTCGTTTCAATAGACACCACATCCTCCATTATAGTGGTCAAGGTATCAACCCCTCAAAATGGTTAATGGACATCATAAGATCCATCATAGTGGTTAAGTTATCAACCCCTCAACATGGTTAATGGACATTACACCTTCCATCATAGTGGTCAAGGTATGAAGCCCTCAACTTGGTTGATGGATATCATACCCTTTGTCATAGTGGTCAAGGTATCAACCCCTCAACATAGTTGATGCACGTCACACTTTCCATCATAGTGGTCAAGGTATCAACCCCTCTATGGTTGATGGACATCGCACACTCTATCATAGTGGTCAAGGCAAAGCCTCCCCTCAACAAGGTATGATCAACATGCAATACTATAGATACTTTTCAAGAAATCATCATATAATCACATAACTTTCATCATCATGAAGTCACTTAACTCATGTGTTGTACATTAGGCCTTCAACAACTTAAGAAACATTAATCGAACATTTTATCAAACCACTTGGCGCATGTGTAATGCTAGTATAAAACTATGTAATTCAAGAGCGAAATCATTCAAGAAAGCTTGAAGTAAATCAACCCACCAACACTTGGTAATACCCTCATAAAGTATACATCAAAACCCTTTATCAAATCTCAAGATAGATAATAGATTCCTAGCTCAAAACATGCTCAACAGTCACACTTTTATGAAACTCCAACATAGTTCATAGTCAAATTCTTAATAAGTAAGATCCATAAGTAAATCAACTTAGAAACATGTAATTTATGTAAAAAAGAATCTTGGGAACTATAGTTGAAAGGAACCAATGGTTGAATCCCACATACCTTGACTTTGGAGTATACCTTGATGAAGATTTGAATGGAGGCTTGAAGCTTAAATGAATTTGTTAAGATTTGGAAAGAGATTTGGCACTTGAATTTTGAGTGAAATATTTGTCTAAGTATTTGAAAGAGTATGGGGAATGTCTTGTCTGATATGAAGGTCAAATATGGCTAAGTATAGATATTTTTATTTATGGGAAGACTTAGGCCCAAGACCCAAAAGTCTTGGCCTGAGATAAAATAACTAGGAAAAATTAACACTAAGGCGCGCCCCAGCCGCATCGCGTTAAAGGCTAGAAATCTCACTGTTTTTCATTATTTTGGAGTTCAAATTTTGCTACAGTTGCTCTAAAATTCTAGTTATATCCACTTCCCCCTCAATTTTGCCTCCTGATCAAGAATATGAAGTCAGATTTTTGAAATCATGTATGAATTTTGAGATATATGGACATTATGATTCCAGGCACTTTCGAGGCATATTTTCAGGCACATATTGGGGTCGTTTCACTTCTGCTCAGCCACTGACATGGCTAGGCTAGTAGAAGATGGTGGCACCATAAATAATGGTGGTGCAATAGATGGAGTAATAGCCAAACTCTAAAATTGTGCACCCGAACTCAGCCAAAATGTTTGAGGCAAAATCATATCTGTCGTAGGAGGATCCACTGGGCTGAAGAAGGACCCAGTTATATTATAGTTGGCTCGATTGGAGCTATAGAAGGGATAACCGACATTTTAGAAACTGTTGCATTAATACTAATTGGGGCTAAAAGAGATCTCTCTAATCTAGGCAATACTCGCAATAGCAACTCTTGGACAGATGGTGTAGCATCTGGAGATGAGGGTGGTGTAATAGGATTTATAGGCCCCTCAGGCTCATAAGTAGGCTTTGGAGAAGCCGATCTAATCTATCCTCTGGGCAGAGCTTCCCCTATAGCATATCCCCTTCCCCTAGCCCTATCACAAGCCCTACCTTGACATCGAACAAGAGCCACATCAGCAAACTTGGGCTCTCCCACTGATCGATGGGATCTAGTAAATGACATATTTGTAGAAGGAGTAGATTAGACACTTTCAAGCATATGGTATGATGAAATGCATGAATAGAAGCAAGATATAAAAACTTTCCCTATTAAGTGCCCCGTAACCTCCCGAAGATAGGTATAGATGTCTACATACCGATCAACGAGACTCTATTAAACACCCTGCTCATAAAGCATTAGCCTAATGAACCTAGAGGTCTAATACTTAACTTGTCATGACCAAAATGTAGTTACAACTAAAGAAAATAAAGTAAACCAAAGGCAAACAGACATGTAATACAATATTCTCAAAATCCTGGAGTCATGAATACACGAGCATCTAAAGTAGTATGAAAGAGTAAATACAACTATCTCAAATAGATACAACTCTGATATTGTCTGATACTAAGTCTGAAAGGAAATAATAAAGGACATCTCAAAAATCTATGGCGACTAGAAGTTTGAGCCTCACCACTATCATTTTGATAAATGGATAAAAGCTCTTTTAGAGTGAATCAACTACCATGTACAGGTCCTTGCACTTGATCTGCAGAGAGGAAACAATAAAGGAGTGAGTACACCAAAATACACCTAGTAGGTTCAATCGATTGGGTAAGAGAAATCGAATATGTATGTAATAGCGAAAAATCCTATCACATGCACAAGAAAGGTTAGTCCTCAAAAAATTTAAATAAAAATAATATGAAATAGCCATAGCAGCCAATGATACAATGCCACCAGAGTGTGAACAGGATGCTTAGGAGTGCCGTTAGGCCTTTTATCAAGTGTCTCTTTACTTTGTTAACTATTTGTAGTCTAGGGGTATCATAATATCTTAAGCTTTCCACCTGCCCATGGTCAAGGGTATCACATTATCTCAACCTTGTCACTTGCCCGTGGTCACGGGATTTGAAAGGTGTATATCTCACCCTTGCCTCCTACCCAAGTCAAGGGTTAGTATAATACGTAGTACAGTATTTCAAATGGAGTCTCTTACCAAGTAGTGCAGTATTTCAAATGGAGTCTCTCACCCTTGCCTCCTACTCAGGTCAAGGGATGGTATAGTGCAATGTGAAATAAATGCATGCCAATGATACAATCAAGATATAAACGTATACATAATAACATCATGGTAAGAATACTAATACATAAGGCTCATATAATCATGAAGAGTAATATCAAATATCACAACTTGACCACAACTATCATCATATCTCAGATTATTAAATTATACCAATTGTAAGACATAACAGTCACACCAGACCTCACTCATCCCAATCTACACACAAACAAATATAATAACCAATACTGGTCCTCATTCGTACCAAGATATACTTATACAAATATAATAACAAATGTCAGACCTCACTCATCCCAAAATATACAGATGATCCACAAAATTATTTCAAATGACCTCAAATTACCTCAACTTTTCCCAAATAGTACCACGAGCCTTATATCATCAAGATAATAACTCAAATGTCTTAATACACAAGATTACATCTCAATTTATCGATTAAATCATATACTAAAATTTTGGCATATTTAAAATCACATTTCTATTACAATTTTAACATATCAACCCAATTACTCATGAATCATTCTAGAAATTACAAATGTCGTATTAACATGTCCAATAACTTAAATCCAGTCTCAAAAGATTAGCAGAACCTACCTCGATATTGACACTACACTTGGACAAGCTTGTAATCAATGCAAATCTCCAAAGGATCCTCGAATCAATCAAATGCTATCAAAAATAGATACTACGCTTCAAGAGATAAATTTTGATATCCCATTTTAAATAAAATTAGGCATAGGGGCAAAATGGTTAAAATTAGGCTAAAATTTGAAGTTCTCGGATCTGGAAATTGACTTCAAAATTAGGTTCTACAAAACAAAATGGAGTCCATGTGTGAAAATCTAACTAAAATCAAGTTCAAAAGTCTGATGAGAAATCACCATTTAGTGTGTTGAAATCATAGACTAAAAATTCCCAACTTTGGTCATTCAAAATCATGAAACTCAAGATAAAAGCAAGATATAAACCATGGAAAGTAATTAAAATGAGGTTTGAAACACTGTACTAAAATAGTTCTCCAAAATTCTCCTTCAAAATTCATACAAAAAGCTTGTAAAGTTTGAAAATGGAATAAAAATAGAGGTTCATAATTTTAACATTGTTCAGGTATGAGCTCTTCTCGTGAACGCGGATGTCAATGTTAATTGACACCTCGCAAACGCGGGCTCATCTTTATTAATACAGAGTAAAATTTTTAGTAAATATGTTTTCAACTAACAAGAGCATATAACAACAAAACAATACTTGCACTTTCTCACCCAAAACCATGGTACAAAAATCAAGTTGATTCTGTGTACGAATTATTTGAGTCACCTTGTGAGTTGTGTATTTTCTTCCAAAGAGAAAACATGTAAGAAACTAGCCCAGTCCTTTGTTTTTCTATGTTGTGTGCAGCAGCCTAGAAAAATAAAAGGTTTTTTTGGCTGATTTTTTTTTTATTTAACAAAAATTATTGGTTAAAATTATCCATTAACCATTCATTAAAAAAATAAGTGTTATTATAGATTGTTATGAGCTTGAATGAAATTTTCAATTGTGATAACTTATTTTATGGTGGGTTTGGTGATGAGTGATAAAATTAAGGTTGCTATGACTTTTAGTGTTAATAATTGGAAATGAAATTTATGTGACTTTGGCAGTGGATGCTAATATTTTTGCTATGATTGTGATGAATTTCAATGTAACAATGGTGGTGATGCTATTCCAATGATAAATTTAGTTTAATTTATTATGATTGTTTGTAATTTTGCTTCTGGTGGCAATGTTTGTGAAAAGATTTTAATGGCGAATTTTTTTGTGTGTGGTTAAAGTTATAGTAGTAGAGATGTGAATGCAGTGATAATGACAGTAATGATGGTGGTTTAATTGTAAGTTTGATGGTATATAAAGAAGAACAAGCAATTAGGGTGACAAAGAGTTTTCTTTCAAATGTGACATATTTTTATATGTGGCAGTGTCATGGTGGTGATGTTGCGGTAGCATGAACCACCATGTCATCATGTGACTCATTGAATATGCTTCAAGGTTGAAAATGTCACTTTTAAGTAATTTAGATGTGTAATAAGCTCCCATGATAATTTAAGTGTGTAACTGACTTTTTTTGACAACTTTATGGGAGAATTTATGTCTTTTTCTTTCTTTTTCTCAATATATGTACCTTTCAAATTCTATAAAAATGACAAAATTATACACTATATAAAGAGCACATCGACTATACCAAGCAATCTTCGTAGGTGGAACTAAATTCTCAACTTCGAAAATGGAGAAAAAAAGGAGAGTAATGAAAGAAACGTAAAAATGTGTTGATGTAAAATTTAAATTATCTGAAGTGCAAAAATAATTATACACAATTAACATATCGAACACACCATATTTATTAACTTACAAGATCAAAAAAGTTATGACCCTTGCACTATTACCTTATATATATCTTGATGCATTTCATCTACTCGGAGGAACCTTATTTTATTTCTTTTCATTGTTATCATTGTTATAAACTAGAGATGATGGTTTGATGATCAGGTCTTTTCCTTCTTGAATTCAATTTTGATGGCCTGTGGCCTTCTTTCATTGATCTATAAGTTGTCTGAGTCGCTCACTATTATGTTTTCCCATGTTTTTGATGTTTTCCACTATATTCAATAATTGAATAAATGTGATGAGGCCAAGTGGTTTACTTGGGGATTAACAATAGTGTCTGGATGCCGGCCACGCCTAGGGTACCGTCCTAGGGCATGACAAACTTGGTATCAGAGCGCAGAGTTCAAGAATACTATGGAGTCTATGAAGTTGTGTCTAGTAGAGTCTTGCTTATGGGTGTGTTGTGCACCACACTTCATAAGCCAGAGGCTACAGGACATTAGGAATAGTTACACATCTTTTGTATTATAAGTTAGTGGGATAGAATTTGACTCAATGAAACTTTTTACTAATTTGTGTGTTCTGCGTTTGCAGATCATGCCTCCTAAATGCACCATTACCCAAAGGAATGCTTTGGCTAGCAATACTGAGAATTCCCCACCAGAATTCCCTACTCAGACAGGGACGAGAGGACGAGGTCAACCCGCTAGGACCCCGAGATTTCTATAGGTGCCTACTTCTCCACCCGTTCCTTCCATCGAGGTTGACTTCAAGGAGCTATTACTATGCTCACCTAGTTGTTAGCCGCTCATAGTGGGATCCAAAGCTCACCTGCTCTTAATTCGAGCTACCAAGAGTCTACAACAGCCTAGGCTTAGAGACTTCCTGAGAATGAACCCGCCAGTCTATACGGGGTCAAAAGTTGAGGAGGACCCACAAAGCATCATTGATGAAATGTGGAAGGTCCTAAGGGCTATGCATGCGACTGAGGTTTAGGGAGTTGAACTTGCCTCGTATCAACTTAAGGATGTTACGAATGTATGGTATAACCAATAGGGAGGAAGTCGAGGTGAAGATGCCGAGCCTGCTAAGTTGGAGGAGTTTGAAATTGCCTTTCTCGATCACTTCATTCACCAAGAATTGAGAGAGGCAAAGGTTGATGATTCATAAACCTGAAGCAAAAGGGGATGACTGTTAAAGAGTACAACCTCAAGTTTATCCAGTTGTCCCAATATGCCCCAGAGTTGGTTCAAATTATGAGAACGAGAATGAGAAAAATAGTATCTGGATTGGGCAGGCAGGCGAAGAAGAAATGCAAGGCGACATTGCTAATCCGACTATTGGATATCTACAGGATTATGGTTTATGCCTAGTAGATCGAGAAGGATAAGAAGAAAGATAGAGAAGAACAACTGAGCAAGAAGGCCAAATCAGCAAGGCTTGAGCCTAGCCAACATGAGCAGAATAAGGGTGAGAAATCCTATTTTCAAAAGAGGTTTTCCAATTATCCACCCTCCGCAATAAGTGCGTCTATCCAACAAAGCAGGCATGACAAAAAATCTTATGATTACTAGAATTTCAAGGCTTAGGGTCCTCAATCCCAAGTTAGTGGGACCCACGATTCAATGGGGAAGCTACCTTGTGGCAGATGTGGCAAACTTCACCTTGGTGAATGTCGTGAGGGAACAAATGCTTGCTTTACATGTGGGCAAAAGGGTCACTTCAAGAACGATTATCCTATGAGAAGATAGGGTGATGAAAGTAACAAAACTCAGTCCTCCACAGTGCCCCCAGCTGGCAATCATGAAAGGGGTACTAAAATGGGTGCAGGAGGTTGACGTAACCGTTTCTGTGCGATGGGTAATCAACCAGATTAGGAAGTTGCAACAGATGTTTTTAGGGTATGCTTTGGGTCTTTACTTTTGATTGTTATGTATTGCTTGACCCTGCCACTCTATCTTTTGTAACTCCCTATGTGGCTACTATATTAGAGATTCTTCTAGAGTGTTTTCTTGGGCCTTTTTCAGTTTCTACTCCAACAGATGAGTCTATCATAGTTGAAAGGGTCTATAGAGATTGTGTAGTATTTGTCTATCATAGGGATACCTTGGAAGACTTGATAGGGTTAGATATGGTTGATTTTGATATGATCCTTGGCATGGATTAGCTCCATGCATGTTATGCCTCCATCGATTGTAGGACCCTGGATTGTTAAATTCCAATTTCGAAATGAACCTGTCTTAGAGTGGAAGGGGAATTCTTTTGCACCTAAGGGTTAGTTTAATTCTTACATGAAGGCTAGAAAGTTAATCTTTAAAGGTTGTATTTATCAACTTATGCGAGTTAATTCTGATGATGCTGAGCCTCCTACTCTTGAGTCAGTCCTGATTGTAAATGAGTTTCCTGAAGTGTTTCTTGAAGATCTACATGGATCCCTCCTGATCGAGAGATTGACTTTAGGGTTGATGTTCTTCCTGAAACCTAGCTTATCTTGATTTTGCCTTATAGCATGGCCCCTGTGAATTTGAAAGAGCAATTAAAGTATTTGTTAAAGAGGGGCTTTCTAAGGCTAAGTGCTTCCCCTTGGGGTGCTCCTGTCTTGTTCATGTGAAAGAAAGATGGGTCTCTCAGGATGTGCATTGATTATATGCAACTGAATAAGGCCACGATAAAAATAAATATCCTCTCCCCAGAATAGATGATTTATTTGACCAACTCTAAGGTGCCTCGTGCTTCTTGAATATAGACCTCAGATCCGATTATCATCAGTTGAAAGTGAGAGAATGTGATATTCCAAAGACAACCTTTATGACAAGGTTTGGCCAATTTGAGTTCTTAGTCATGTCCTTTGGGTTGACTAATGCCCCTGTAGCCTTCATAGACTTAATGAATAGAGTATTCACACTATATCTTGATATATCTTGGTATATTCAAAATATGAAGAAGAGCATGTCGATCACCTCAAGATGGTTTTACAAATTCTTAAAGACCATGATTTGTATGCAAAATTTTCATAAGTGTGAATTTTGGCTCAAATAAGTGAATTTCTTAGGCCATGTGGTTTCTGGTGATGGTATTCGAAGTGAATGTCAAGAAGATTGAGGCAGTTAAGAACTGGCCCAGGCCAACCTGCCCGACAGACATAAGAATTTTCTTGGGATTGGTAGGCTATTACATAGATTTGTTGAGGGGTTTTCGTCCATTTCCACACCATTGACCAAATTGCCACTAAAGAAGGTCAAATTCTAGAGGTCCGATGAATGTGAGAGGAGTTTCTAAGAGTTGAAGACTAGATTGACTACACACCATTTCTAACCTTTCCTAATAAGATGAAAGGCTTTGTAATATATTATGATGCCTCTAGAGTCTGATTGTGGTATGTGTTGATGCTGAGAGGGAAAGTGATAGCCTATGCTTCCAGGCAACTTAAGATTCAAGAAAAAAATTATTTGACCCATGATCTTAAGTTGGCAGCAGTGGTGTTTGGATTTAATGTTTGGCGCCACTACTTGTATGGGGTGTATGTTGATGTGTTCACTAACCACAAAAGCCTATAATACGTCTTTACTCAGAAGGAGCTTAACCTATAACAGAGGAGATGGTTGGAGTTGCTTAAGGATGATGACATGAGCATTCTTTACCACCCAGGTAAAGCTAACATTGTTGTTGATGGTCTTAGCAGATTATCTATAGGCAGCACTGCTCATGTGGAGGACGAAAAGAAGGAAATTGCCAAGGAAGTGCATATATTAGCTCGATTAGGTGTACAACTCGAAGAGAATAACGAATGCAGAATTAATGTTCAGGATAGGGATGCTTCATCAATAGTAGTAGAGGTGAAAGAGAAACAAGAACAAAATCATATTCTCCTTCAATTGAAAGAGGTTGTCCACAAACAAAAAGTGATTGTCTTCTCCAAAGGGGGAGATGGAGTATTGAGGTACCAGGGAAGATTATGTGCTCCTGATGTTGATGGAGTACGAGAAAGGATTATGGATGAAGCCTATAACTCTAGATATTCTATTCATCCTGGCTCTACCAAAATGTACCACGACTAGAGAGAAGTCTATTGGTGGAATGGAATAAAGAGGGATATTGCTGAATTTATTTCTAAATGTCCTAATTGCCAAAAGGTCAAAGACCAAGTGCATTGGGACAGAACATTGAAATTCCTGAGTGGAAATGGGAGATGGTTAACATGGTCAAGATAACTAACACTGTGGAAGAATATGCCAAGCTATACATCCGGGATATTGTGAGGTTGCATGGAGTTCCATTGTCCATCATCTCAGACAGAGGAACTCAATTCACCTCTTAATTTCAGAGATCCTTCCTAAAGGGATTAGGTACTAAGGTGAATCTGAGCAAAACCTTTCATCCATATACCGATGGACAGGCAGAGCATACTTTTCAAATATTAGAGGACATGTTGATAGCCTATGTTCTTGATTTCAAGGGAAATTGGGATGACCAATTACCATTGATTGAATTGACATACAACAATAGTTACTATGCAAGCATTCAAATGGTCCTTTATGGAGCCTTATATGGGAGAAGATGTAGATCATCGATTAGGTGGCTTGAGGTTGGAGAAGTTGAACCAATTGGACCTGATCTTATCCATCAGTTCATGGAGAAGATGAAGGCTATTAGAGAGAGGTTGAATACTGCCTAGAACCTCCAAAAGTCTTACACTGAAGTGAGGAGGAGAGACTTAGAGTTCAAGCTAGATGTTTAGGTGTACTTGCAAGTGTCACCCATGAAGGGTGTTATGAGGTTTGGGAAGAAAGGAAAGTTAAGTCCTCGCTATATCAGTCCTTATGAAATTGTGAGGAGAATTGGGAAGGTTGTTTATGAGTTAGACTTGCCTTCAGAGTTAGATGGATTTCATCCGGTATTCCATATTTCGATGTTGAAAAAGTATTTAGGAGATCCTTCCTTGCTGATTCCTATTAAGAGTACTGGAGTGAGGGATAGTTTGTCCTATGAAGAGATTCCAAGCCAAATCCTTGATCATCAAGTTCACAAGCTGGGAAATAAAGATATAGCTTCCGTCAAAGTTCTATGGAAGAATCAATTTGTGGAGGAAGCGATGTAGAAAGCTGAGGAAGATATGAGAGCCAAATACCTGCATCTATTCATGCCTATTGATAAGGATGTTTAAGGTAATATTCCTATTCTTGACTTAATTGATGCTTCGATTTTTCCGTTGATGTGATTATTCTTTGAGTCCCAGTAGAATTTGTTGAAGTCGATGAGGACGTAAAGAGTTTGAGTTGTTGAGTGAGTACTGAGATGAGTCTTGAGTATTTTCACACCTTAAATTCATCTATATTCATCATTCGAGGATGAATGATCCCAAGGGGGAGATAATGTAGCACCTTATGAAATTACCAAAATGCCCCTAGAAAAGACTTTTTGAACATAATGCATCTTCCCATGCTCTGATGGCATATTTGAGGTCATATTTGTGATCAACATGAAAAATTGAGTGGGAGAATGCTCTCATTGGATTTCTGTAACTCCCAGTAAAATTACTGAAATACCCCTATAGGAGACTTGTGCATACAATGTGTTTTTCGATGCTCTGATGGCAAATCTGAGGCCGAATTTGCAATCAGCACAATAAATTGGTAGGGAAAATAGTCTCGTTCAATTTTTAGAGCAATCAAATCAAAATATAATTTTTGTAATTTTTCCCAAACCAGTGTAAGTGCGCGCTTGGGCCGCGATGTGGCACTATAGCGGATTGACACTTAACCTTTTTTTTTCAAAAGTTTGGAAAAAAGTTGGAAAACTCGTTCAGAAAATTTTTGAAAATATTTATACATGTCCATGCTGCAGGCATAATGCGGACAGTGTATTTCCAGATGAAAGTTATTTTCTTTATTTTGGGAAGGACATTTTGGACCTTTCCTACCTATCCCAAATCTGATTATATAGAGTTGTTTCTCTTCAGAAAAGGGTTCCAAAATCAATTTTCTTGAAGAGAATTTTGAGAAGAGGAAGGGAAACTTATGATCATGAAGTTGGGTAAATTTATTGTCGAGATTTGTGTGAATCTTCATCCCAGGTATGTAAGACTATCTTAAATATGGATTTGTTCATCCATGTGTCCAAAAGTTGAAGTAGATGAGTAGATGGATATATTGAGTTCATATATGTAATTCTTGATAATTTCTTGAAAATCTATGACTACATTTTGTATTTCTTATGTTGATGTCCATAACAAACTTGATTTACTACATAAATAATTTATTATGAATAATTTCATATAACACTATATGTTATTTTGATAAAGATTGCAAGAATGAATTTATGAGATGGGTCCAGAGCCTTGATGGTATATATGTTCTTGTGAATTGTGATTATAGCCATGGTTTGAGAATGTTGATGATGATATTGAGGAAATTAATGTTGATGGAGTCTTAAGAGCATATAATTTATCCTAAAAGAATGATGTTCCTAATCCATTAAGTTGATGGTTGATGATATGAATTGATGTTCTATCTCCCAAAGAGGCTAAGTGATGATAAATCTTGATGTTGAGGTTTATGAGTATATTGAGTCCTGGGAGGAGTATTGAGCACCGAATGAGTAAGAGTAAGTCCCATTTGCACTTATTAACTACTTGGCCAGCATAGGAGAGGATTGAACTGTGAAAACGGATGTTTCCTTAGTCCCAAAAGAGGACTTGATGTGATTATGGATCCACAGATATGACATCCTTTACCCCGTAAAGGTACTGCACGGATGCCGCAATGACATTGCTTCATTGTATTATTAACGGCTCATAGGTAATGGATATCGGTTATATAACTCCTAGTTAGGTTTCTCACTGATAGTACTCTGATGTCGAGTTGATAGTATGAGTTTGATTGATGTTGATGGGTCATTGTCTAATCTTTATTCTTTCTTTAGATGGACATTTGACATTCTGACTGAGTATCCTATGAGTTGATGTTATTCCATGTCATTCTGCCTATATTGTTTACATTCAGCCATTTTACATACCGTACATTCCACATACTAATATCATTTAGCGCTGCATCATTTTATAATATAGATACAACAAGTAGAGGACTTCAGCAGATGCACCATTAAGGTTCAAGTTTCTTGAGTTTTCATATTTGGTAAGCGCTCCTTACTGCTTGGAGGAGCCTTATTTGAGTTGTGGTAGACATGACCTATCATAGTGCCACTCTAGACTGTAGAGGTAGAGACTTCATAGACTAGAGATGATAGTTTGATGTTGAGGTCTTTTCCTTCTTGAATTGAATTTTCATGGCCTGTGGCCTTCTTTCGTTGATGTATAAGTTGACTAAGTTGCCCACTATTATATTTTGCCATGTTTTTGATGTCTTCCACTGTATTCAATAATTAAATGGATGTATGAGGCCAAGTGGTTCCCTTGGGGATTAGCAATAGCCTCTGGGTGCTGGCCACGCCTAGGGTACCATCCCGGGGCGTGAAATATATGCACAAAATACAGATTGAGAAACAACTATTATAAATGACTCAGAAAATTTAACTAACAATTTTGGCAACATTTTGAGGTCAGAAACTCCCTCCCCATCCTACCTCACCCACACCCCATCCCGCCTAAACTATCAAAAATAAATAAACTTGACCTCTACTAGTGAGCTTACTTGAACTTGAACATGAGGGTAAAATAATAGTCATGCTTGATCCCTCAAGTTGACATGAATGGCTCACAAGATGTTAAAATCTTGAAATAGGGCTCAACTTGTCACTTGTAAAATCATAGATACTTTCGTGGATTAAATACATTCTTGGGAGCACATAATTGTTTTGAAATCACTTGACTTATAAATCAGGCAATAACTCATCTTTAACTTGAAAATCCTTTTCATGTAATTTAATCAAAGATATGATAGATATATGGACACATGTTCAAAATCATGAAGTTTTTATAGAGTAATAACGTAAGAGAGTAAAATGAACCATTTTAGAATCATGCAATACAACTCACAAATCATAGTAGTAAAACCCTTAATTTGAGTATCATGAAATCCATATCAAAAGTTCACCATAATTCATAGTCTTTATTGTTCAAATCATGCATAATCTCAATAGACATAAATCAACTCATGGAAAAAGCTTAAAATAGATATTCATGCATAATCAATTGACACTTGATAAAAACCCAACATAATCCACATTTATGATACAATTTAAGAGACACCTATAAGGAATACAATTTAAAATCATTGAATCTTCAGAAAATGAGAAGGTTGGGCTTTATGGGTGAAATGACCTATGGATGAAGACCCACATACCTTATATCTTGAATTTCTTGGAGTAAACTTGATGAAGACTTGAAGCTTGTATTGGGTCCTTGAAATCCAAAGTTGTTCTTGAGATCCTTGAATTCGAATGGATATTTTGATAATGTCTTGCAAAGGTTTTAGAGAGAGTTTTGTGAGTTCTAGAGTTGAAAAATGACTATGTAAGGAGGATTTCACTTTTAAATGTGCATTAGGTTATTACCTCAATGCCCTTTGATGAAATATGAAGAAAAGGAAAACATTACACTAGTCCGCATCCAGTCCGTGACGCGGACCAAATGCGAAGGAAGGTTTTGTTCTAGTCCGCGCCAAGGCCACATCGTGCCTTGGAGCACATGCACACTGGAATTTGATTAATTAGCAAAAATTATTTTTCCTTATGGGTCTTCTAAAATCTGTGTTTTACCCATTACCCAGTTAATTTTTCCCCATGATCAAGAATATGAAATTGGATTTCCAAAATCACGCATGGTTTTTGAGATATTAGGAAAATACAATTATGCGTTATTTCGAAACACATGAGGGGTATTTCAATATCTCCCCTTTGGAACATTCGTCCACGAATGTCAAAGAAACATACATAAGAGAAGTAATTATGAAGCTTTCAACCCAACATAAATGTAATAATTGCACTGAACATCATTTTAAAAAATTCTAAACATGAATGTCAAAAATCATCATAAACTTGTTATCATGAACATGAATCCATGCAAAAATGACATGAGGGCTGAAACTTAAGACTTGAAATCATAGATGGGACTTAAGTTCTGACCTTTGATTTGAGTAGAGTGAAAGAAGTTGGATATCGCTTTTTCATGTCTTCTTCGGCTTCCCATATGGCAATTTCAACTTGTTGATTCCTCTAAAGGACCTTGACGGATGCTACATCTTTTTTCCTCAACCTTTTCACTTGTCTACCCAATATCTCTGCTGGGACCTCCTCATAGGTCAAATTATCTCCCACAATACCCACAACTTCTAGGGGCACTATAGCACTTGGGTTACTAACACATTTCTTCAACATAAACATATGGAAGACCAGAGGAACCACATTCATATCCATAGGCAACTCTAATTCAAAGGAAAACTTATCAACTTTCCTCAAAATTCTATAAGGTCCTAGAAACCTTGGGCACAATTTTTATTTCTTCTCAAATTGGACCACAACACTACAAGGAAATAGGTCATTAACGTGGAAAAAATTCATCGCTAAAAGTATAATTTCAGTCGTTATTAGTCAATAATAATTGTAATCAATCCAGTCGTTAAAAGCTCCACCATTAAAAGTTTAGCGACCTATTTAAATCTGGTCGTTAAAAAAGCTTTAACGACGACAAAAATTCAGTCATTATACCTCTTTCCAACAATCAAAATTTTCTTCACTAATTGATATTCTAGTTATTTAAAAAAATACGCAAGCCAGATGCACTTCCAGGGAAGGACCCAACCAAAAGGATCTATTGTACGTAATCTTACCTTGCATTTATACCTGAAGATGTTACCAAGGATTGAAATCGTGACCTTCTGGTCATATGACAACAAATTTACCAATTAATCCAAGGCTCCCTTCAGTTCTAGTAATTAAAACATTAATTATATCCACAAATTAGATCTGCAAAAATGCATATACACACACACACATACAAATACGTGCACATATGAAAACATACAAATTTATTATATTCATATTAAATTTCATAGTAACCATAAAGAATTATATTGCGTAACGTACAAAAATATAGACGTACAAATTGTATGATATTATATTATTTTTAACTCTTAGTAAAGGAAAAACTAGAATATCTTTTCTTACATATGAAATATATTCTTCCAGTGCTTCAAAAATTTTTCGTTGCTTATACTTCTTTACACTTTCTCTGATGATGAGTTTTTCAAACTGCATGATCTATCAAAAGACAAGTATAAAAACTTTATGTAAGGTTGTTAATAACCCTCCTAATAACTATTATCTACTTTTTTTTTCGCAAAATCAAAGATTAACTAGAATGAAATATGAACTTTGTTTCTATTCTCATAATCAAATAAAAACAAACTTGTGCTTTCTACTTCTAGATATAAAGTTGTTTATTTTGTATTTTGCACCTTAAGTTATTGACTTTTTGCATATTGATTCATGGATAAAACCCCCAAAAGTTTAGTTTCACTTTTTAATCAATAGTATTCACCAAATATAAATAATAAAATATTATGAGATGCAAATCAATTATAACATCCTAAATTTTAAATAATAATAAAAAATCATGATCTCTTAATTAATTGAGTAGTTGATTATATGTCATGTAAAGGTCTGTTTGTAAAATTTCACTTTATATTCTTCTAACTCAAACGAGTGTCCTTTCTTTGTATACACCTGTTAGTTTCATAACCAATAATGAAAAAAAAGTCGACACAATATATATTTTTTATTAGAAAAAGTATTATTATTACTGAGTCTTAAGTCTATTTGAAAAAATTATTTACTACCAAATGTATATAACTTTTCTACCTTAAATTAATGTCATAAGCACATAATTATTATTTAATATAATTACTTCTATTTTTAATTTTTTATTTTATTATAATTTTTTTGTTTTGACCTACTTCATATTGCATTTTTAAAAAGCTCAAGCAAAGAAGAATAAATTTTCTCTCAAAATAAAAATATATATATAAACTACATTAAGAAAATATTGAAGTTAAAAAAAATTTTGCCCAAAAGATTGTAACTAAATGATTTTTCAATATTTTAAATTTTTATATAATTGACTGTATTAAAAATGATTGATAAAGTAATTAGAAATTAATAGCTCAATATGTTTTTGTTAGACCCCGTAATTAGCTAATGGAGGTCAATTGCACATTCGGAAAAATTGTTGCGACTGAGGTATATTTTAAATTTAACTAATTTATGATGCGTGAGTATGGAATCAAGTGAATTTGGCAGGTAAAAATTAAAG
>JAOTQR010112710.1:0-18164 GCA_025774065.1 Solanum ossicruentum | reverse complement strand
GGTGCTTCCGTAGACCCTTATGCAACTAGTTTGATGTGTTTTTGGATTTCATTTTCTGATTTGAGGCTAAACAAGGTGTGTCAATGTGTATGTTTCAGGTACTATGCCCTCGAAAGTAAGATGCCAGGAAATCAAGCCAATGCAAAGGAGGCTCAGAGATGAGCCCTCGAGGGAGGAGGATCATACCCCCACACTTAGTTAATCATTAGAGGAGCTCAGTGTATGACCTGACCCGAATACTGATAGACCACAGACATGAGCTGCCACCAGAGCGGGGTAGACCCAGGCTTTTGTCGTTCGTACTCCCCAGTCTAATGAGGGAGATCACGATAAGAGCAGCTCCATTTATATGACTCTATATAGAGAGGAGTCCAGCTTAGAGTCAAGCTTCAGCAATGAGTTGGAGATAGAGTCCTCTGCCGTATCACGGGCATCACCATCCCCACCAGACACTCTTATTATTTGGTGGTGCAATCGCGGGTATGGGTGACATTTACACCAGGGATATGCAGACTATAGAGTTGGGCAAGCCATCCCACTGCATTTATGAGGAGCGCTGGGTTATCTCATCTAGACTAGATAGTGTCCCCTGTCTCCAAGACACTATGATATGATTTGGGCTCTAGTGGCTGACCAAATTGCAAGCAAGGTACACCCCGACCATGGGCTCTAGTGGTTGACCAAATCGCAAGCAAGGTACACCCCGACGATGGTGAGGGATTTCTATACATTTTATGCATCCACCATTTAGAGCACTTTTCCCAAGAGGAAGAATCCCCTCACTCGACCCAGACTGACGCAAACCAAAGTGAGGGGCCAATAGGTGGATATTTCAAAGTCTATCATCCATCATATGTTATTCGTGCGAGGGTTCCCTGCCCCCAGATCCATAGTTGAGTTCGACAATAGAGTAAGGCAAACGAGGGACTTGACTGTGATAAAAGATGCAAACCGTAGAGATGGCTTGAAGAGATAGGTGGTCGATTTTTGATTGCTGAGCAGGGTCTAGAGCCTACATGGCTAGCTATTCACTCAGAGACTATCATGAAGGCTTCTTTCAGTTTCCCCATAAAATTTTGGTGAGCGGTTGTCAGATCACGCATCCGACCAAGGCTTGCAAATAATACTTTGATGCCAAAGCATGAAGTGGTAGTTTCCAGTATCTTTGCTGGCTATGAGATAGATCAGGCCCTCCTTATTACCAAGCAGATCCACGAGGCGTCCCTGAAGAGGTCTACCTCCATCCCTTTCCCATGCTTGATATACATACTCTGTCTAGAGTCGGGGGTGGATAGTCTACAATAGCTAGACTCGTTGATCGAGGTGCAATTTACTTTAGAGGCCATCCTAATCAAGGCTGAGAAGAACCCGGTGGCACTCTGGTGGGCACCACTGTAGCTACCCCCCATGCTAGAGATATTTTCCCCGGTGCCACCGCCTAAGGTTCCACCCATTACCACCACTGTTGCTGCCACAGAGGAGAAGTTCCTACAGACCAAGGCAGACGAGAAGAGAGGGCCCACTACTACTACTCCTAAACCACAAGCCACTTCATCAAAGACAGCACCAGCAAGCATGGCTTACATGTCCATAATGTCTATCCAAGCCATGGCGCAGAGATTGTCATATGTTGAGTCACAGTTGACTCAGCTAGTTGAATAGGATAGGCCTTGGGTCCACCAGGCCATCATAGAGTCAGAGGACCAGATGTAAGCATTTACGATCATTGTTATTCAAGACCATCTTTTCCACGTGCATGCACACATTGATGCCTTCAAGGAGAGGGTCAAACCACAGTTGAGCATAGGCTGACCTAGCCCACAAATTTGATGGCCCTAAAGATCCAGTGACTCTAGGTTGATATGATAGCGCGTTAGTGGCACTGGTATCAATACTATAGACATCACTCTCAGTGCCAATGCTAGATCTATTTGTTGCTGAAGAGCCTACACAATCATCCCACAAGGAAAGGCCCCGCTCGGATGATGTCCAGATGTCATACGATTACCTACAGAGTTGGCTGAATAGGAAGAGCTCGAGCTTGTCTTGAGGAAATCAAGGCAAGAGGAGGAGAGACAACAGGATTGAGAGCTCGAGAGGGTGAGGTGTACTGGCCCCTCTCGACATAATGCTACTATTGAGGAGGCCACCAAGCATGTTGAGGGTGGTCAGACTCAGCCACACACTGGTGCTTAGGTGCCTAGACATGTTTTTATTTTTACCTCGATACTTTATTTTGTCTTAATTTTGTGCATTGAGGACAATACACCTCTTTTTTGATAGGGCTGGGTAGTTGTGGGCCACAGTGAAATCTGAGTAGCTTGGGTCACTAACTACCACAATTTTTGAATCCTAAGGGTTTCCTTGCCTACGTTCTTCTTCACTATAGGTACTTATTTACTATTAAACTACCATGTTTAGGATATTTAGGTAGTATTTGTAGCATATAGTATTGAGATCTATGGCATATATATGTTTTTGTACTTTTTGTGAAAAATGATACCCACCAAATTGTGATTAGTTAGTCCAGATAGCAACCATGCATGTTTAAGTGTGTTGGCAGTGCTTGTTCTGATAAGTGAGGATAAATTGAGATAAAAAGCATGATCTGAGAATATTTTGTTGATAATGTAATCAGTAACATGTGAGTGTGAGCTCAACTTGCTAAATTCATGTATTATGTTTCAGTTCAGAACTTAGCCTGTTACTCTAATTTAGACTATAGATTAGTTAAAGTAGGAAAGGATCTTAGGTTATTGTTCATAATAGTCCACTTAGTCTAAATAACCAACCAAATTTGCAGAATATCACTTGATCCAATGTTTGAGCAAGACATGTATGTAAACAAAGTAAATGACCTAGCCTTATTAGTTGTAAAATCCAAAAATTGGCCCTGTTCCTTCATGAACATTGTGCACCTTGACTGAAGCAAAAAGCCTAAGTTTAGAGTAGCTACCTAAAGTGGCCCTGGTTCTGAGGTTGGATACTGTGCACCTCAACTCCGGCCAAAAGCCTAAGTTGAGGGTGGCTAGTCTAAGGGTAAAGTGATATAGGGAAAAGGAGGAAAATCATATACTGGGTGAAAGAAAAATAAGTGAGGCCTTAATTATGAGCTAAAAAGAAAAATGAAGTGTAAATATTGTGTCAATGAGGGCCTTTAGTCAATATGTTTCCAAGCTATCATACCAAAGCCCCATGAGCCTATGTTACAAGCCCATAAAGTCCTAAAATGGTCCTAGTCCAAGTAGTTAAAGGTCCTACTCATGAGTATAGGGGAGAGCCTATGGTATTGGGCATGATACATGAATATACTTTGTGAGAATGAGTGATTTTGCACTATCACGAGATTAGACATGAAAACGTCATTGAGAATGAGATATGGGACTTCTTTCTGTGAGGGCACTTGCATTGCATTGATAGCATTATACTTATTTAGTGATTGTGGCTTGTTGATAGTGCCTCACTTGTAATAGTTGTATTGTCGCATGCACTAGTCTATATTAATTTGCTAGATAGATATCTGATTATGTTCTAAAAAGTGGTATAGGTATCTATGCTTTGGTTTGATGTGGCGTATGCTATTAGGTTGAGGTCAGTGTGTTACTATACTACTTATATAGATTGAGTCCATCACTTGAGCACAAATAACAATTTTAATTTGAGGGTGTTGATGTGCTATCAAAATACAACACTTTTGAGCTTAAAACTTGAAATTTTGTGTGTTATTAACGTGATGCTAGTGGGTTTTATGTGTTTTTGTGTTTGGTTTGCAGGATTTCAGGGTTGGCATCAATTTTGGAACAATACAAAAAAGTTGCTGATTTTGAGGATTTATGATACCCTTTACAGGTCGTAGAGGATTCTGCAGGTCGTGAAGGAGGTTTCTTGTACAACTCTAGTGAGGGGGTAGATTTCTGAAGCTTGTTTTACGAATATGCTGAGGGGTCATGAAATATTTTATGAGTCGTAGGTCAAGTTTCGTGCCCTGAGGATCAGAGGAGGACTTTCTGAAGTTTCATCAAATGAAAGCCCTTATAGGCCGTAGAACCTATTATGGGTCATAGAGAGGTGTCGTAGAACAAAAGTCCAGATTTGTAGCAACAAAGTACGAAAGCCCAATTACGGACTGTAAAGCACTATACGGTTCGTAGAGCATCTCTTGAGGCATGCCAACCCAGTTATTCTATTTTGTTTAGGACTTGTATTTTAAACATTATAAATAGGTTTTTAGGTTATTTTTCATAGAGAGTTCAAGGAGTTAGAAGAAAAAAAATAAGATAAGAGTAGGGGAAAACATTGGAGAGTTTTGAGAAACACTTGTACACTTTAATTTGATCTTCTAAATACAATCTTGTGATTCTCATTGAAGCTTGGATTTACTTGTGTTTAATTCAATTGTATAAGTGCTCTATAATGTTATTCAAATTCATAAGTCTTACATCTACACAAATTATAAGTAGCTAAATCCACAACTAGGGTTATGGGAGGAATGAAGATCTAACAAGGTAAAAATCATATAATTCATAATTCTTGGAAAGTGTGCACGTATGTATTGATTAATTCTCTTTATTTTGCACGTTTTTCTAGTTGGGGCCAACATTAGAAAATGCCTAATGTTACTGACTGGACCAAGGTAGTACTGAATAAGAAAAAAGATTAAAGCACTAAGGGCTACATCACAGTTGGTAGAGCAACTTGTTTGCACACGCCAATGTTTTTCAAGGGAGTTCATCATACAATCAAAAAAATTGATCTTGTTGAGAAATCGATGTCTTACTCCATAACTTTGAGGGAACCATAGCCTGACAAAGGGTTTGGTCTAATTTGGATGCCCATTTAGGAGGTTTCAACCTATTTGATGTGTTTTCGTCTAATCAACCGAATTGGACCAAGGGGAGGTTGTACTGGAACAATAGAAGGGTTAGTAATGTCACACTACAGGGATGGACCAAGTCATGTAGTGAAATTTGCCTCTCGCCTAAGACAAAGAGTTTGGTGAACTTAACTTATCATTCTGCATGCTACACACTAGAAAAGAATTAGGTTATCCGGTGATACTGAGTTAGGAAATCATAGGGAACACAATATCCTAATTTCTCTCCATATTGGTTTAAAACTTATATTAGTTTAGCATTACTTTCATTGTCATTATCAAACCCCCTTCCCCTTTTGGGAAGATAAGTTGGTTAATCACCCAAATTGCATAATTGAATTCTTCTAAGTCTACAGTATTTCCCTTGGTTTGACCCTAACCTTGGCTAGGTTCTATTTCTTGAAAGGGACCGCTTTAGTCTAAAAAAGGAGGTGTAATTTGGGCAACATCAGCACCACCGCCTCTACCCATTTTGATACATAGTCCACAACCACTAGAATATACTTGTCTCCATGAGACCTAACAAATGGGCCCATGAAATCTATACCCAAAATGTCAAACAATTTGATCACCATAATGGGGTTTAGAGGGAGTTCGTGCTTATGGGAACCACTAACTTCTCTTTGGCATCTGTTATAAGCCTTGCGTAGTCATGGGTATCTTGGTGGATGGTTGGCCAGTAGTAGTCACACTGCAAGGTCTTTTTGTTGTCCTAATTCCACTATGATGCCCGTCCATAAAGGATTAGTGACAATCTTTTAAAATGATCATCATTTCCACCTCAAGAACGCAGTAACAAATAATCCCATTTGCACAGAAGGAGAACAAATGTAGATCATCTCAGAAAAACTTCCTGACATCAAACATAAACTTACAACGCTGGTGAGTAGTCAAGTCTGGTGACACAATATCACTAACCAAATAGTTCTGCATAATCAGCAAAGCATAATATCAAGTCATGAGATGTTGCTAGTACTCTCTCATCAGGGAACGAATCAACAATATCCACCACATCGCCGAACTTTGCAATGGTCTCATCCTATAATCTGGATAGATGGTATGCATCTTGATTTTTAGTCCCCTTTTCTGTAAATCACATTGAAGTCAAACTCTTGAAGAAGAAGTACTCATTGAATCAATCTATACTTTGCATTCTTCTTTATTATTAAGTGTCGCAATGCTGAGATGTCGGTATGTACAATGACTTCGGTTCCCAAGACAAGACCTAAATTTCTCGAATGCAAAGACCACTGTGAGTAACTCTTACTCTGCAATAGTATAGTTTTTCTATGCTGCATTTAGTGCTTTGCTGGCATAATAGATGGGATGTAGAATCTTCTCTCTGTGTTATCCCAACACCACACTAAGTGCAACCCCACTTGCATCACACATAATCTCGAAGGGTGATGTTTCCCAAGATACACCTTCTTTTAAAAGGCTAAAATGGTCAATGTCAAGATATATAACCTAATCAATGTTAGTTCGACCCACTGGGAATACGGTAAAATTAGAAGAATTCAAAGTAATTCAAGTAGATTAACTAACTTATCTCCCCAAGGGGGCGAAGGGGTTGTAACAACTATGAAAAGTAATCCTAAACTATGAAAAGTGCTAAATCAATATGAAGAGTAACTAAGGTATTATGTTCCCCATAATTTGCTAACTCGGTATTACAAGGTAATCAAATATTTTTACAATATGTAGTAAGCAGAATGATAAGTTAAGTTTACCAAACACTTTGATCCAGGCGAGAGTAAATTTCACTATGTGATTTAATCTATCCCCACAGTGTAACGTTACTAACCCTTACCTACTATTCTAGCACAACCTACTCTTGGTCCAGCTTGGTTGATTAGACTAGAATTATCAATTGAATCTTGTTAATTAACCTCTTTTCCGATTCATTACTACCTTGATCCAGTTAGTAATACTAAGTGAGTTCTAACATTGGACACCATTAAAAAACATTTAAACCAAAGATAATTAATTAATATATGCATGCGCACAATTCAAGAAATACGAATTATTCGATTTTACATTGTTAGTTCTTCATGGTTTTGACAACCCTAGGTGTGGATTTAGCTACTCATGATTAGTACAAATACAAGAATCATGAATTTGAACAACATAATTGAGCACGTGTACAAGAGAATTAAGCACAATAAACTCAAGTTCTTCACTAAGAATCACAATATTGAATTAAAGCACAAAATAAAGTTTTTCAAGTGTTTGCTCAAGCTGTCTAGTATTCTCTACTGTTCTGTTACGTTCCCTATGAAAAATAACCTAAAGACCTATTTAAAGTCTTTAAAATACAAAACCAAAATGGATTAGCAGACTGCGTCGGCAGACTATATGAAAACTTCTATAGGTTGTATAATATTTTATTGCCTGTAGTAGGCTTTCATAGATTGCTCTTCAATTCTGGGGTTGATTTCTACGACACCCATCTATGGCCCATATAAAGTTTTATGGCCCGTAGAGGGTTTTTCCTGATCACTTTTTAGTAACTCCTCACTTTTTGATCCTCATGGCAAGATACAAAGTCTACGGTTCCTCTTCATGTTCGTAGAGTTAACTTTAGAAAATGACCCTTCACTAGAATTTTGTACGAAACTAGATCTACGACCTGTGGAATTATCTGTGATTAGTAAAAGGTATCGTGAAATCTCAACTTCAGTAAAATCTGCATACTTAGCCCAAAAATAGTGCCAACCCTGCAATCCGGCAAAACAAACATAAAAATACATCAAATCTACTAATGTTGCTTCGAGAACACATAAAATTCTAAGTTTTTAAGCATCAAATATGTTGTATTTTGACAGCAGATGAACACTCTCAACTTAAAATTGTTGGTTGTCCTCAAGCAATGGACTCAATCTATATAAGCAGCACAATAACACACAGACCTCAATCTAATGACATACATCACATCAAACTCAGGCATATAAATCCACACTACTTTAACACACATTAGATAGCTATCAAGAAAATCAATACAGATCAATATATGTGACAATGAAACTATGATAAGAAAGGAAATTATCAACAACCAATAATCATTGAGTTAGTCTGATGTCAACAATGCAATACAAGTGCTCTCACAAAAAAAAAGTCTCATATCCCTCTCGTGGTGATGTTTTCAAATTCAATGCTTGGGACTATGAAATATCACTCTCTCTAACAAAAGAAATTCAAATACCATGCTCAGTACCATATGTTTTCCCATATATTCATGAATATGACCTTTGACTACTCAGACTAGGATTACTTTAAGACTTTATTGGCTTGCAATGTAGGTTTAGTGGGATTTGGTATGATGTTTTGGGAACATAGGGACTGAACTCCCTCCTTGACACTAGTTTTTTCTACACTTTTTACCTACCAACACTATTAGTTTCACCTCATTCTCCCTTTCTCCAACTTCAAGCTTTTCTAGGTGCCTTATTCTCATTTTTCAACTTTTTGCCTTTTATTTTCACATCATCTTTTCTTTTTAGGTCTTTGATTTGGATCACTCATTTTTCTTACACCAGAACACATTTTTATCTCTTCTTACAAGTATCACTAGTTTCCCCTCTCATTTTGGGTTTACCCTTATACTAGTTACCCTCAACTTAGGCTTTTGGCCTGAGTCGAGGTTCACAATATCCAACCGAGGAACTAGGACCCCTTTTGGTAGCCACCCTCAACTTAAGCTTTTTGGCTCAATCAAGGTGCACAATGTTCAAGGAAGGAGTGGGCCAATTTTAGGATTTTTATGTTTAATAAAGCTAGGCAACTTAGGTTTTTACACAGAAAAGGGCACATGTAAGGCTCAAATATTAGGATCAAGGGATATTTCACACATTTGGTTGGTCCTTTAGGCTAAGTGGACTATGTTGAGCAACGTCCTAAGATCCTTTCCTAACTAACTAGCCCACGGTCTAATTCAGAGTAAAAGGGCAAGTTTTGAATAGAAACATAATATATGAATTTAGCAAAGAAAGCTACACTCACATGGCACTGATTACACTATCGGCAAAGAGACTCTCAGATCATGCTTTTAATTTCAATTTATCCTCATATATCAAAACAAGCATTGTCATCAAGTAGACATGTATGGTTGCTATTAAGACTAACTAAAAAAATTGAAGGGTATCAGTTTTCACACAAAAGCACAAAATAAGCATATGTCATAGATATTAGTACTATATGCTACCAATACTACCTACACATCCTAAATATGTCAATTCAATAGAAATTGAATATCCATGGGGAAAAAGAACACAGGCCAGAAAATCTCTGGGACATAAAATTTGGGAGAATGGAATATAAAGCACAGGGGTCAAAAGATAACATACCTGGGCACCTATGTCGGTCTCTAACTTTGAGTCTAGCCTCCCTCAACCTACCTGGTGGCCTCCTTAATGGTAGAAGGATGTCCAAAGGGGCCAGCACCTCTCTCCCTCTCAAGCTCACGAGCCTGCCACAACTTCTCATCTTGTGTCGAGTGCATCACGGCAAGTTCTAGCTCTTGGTCCTCTGTCAACCCCGCTTGCAACTTCATTATATTTGGATCATCATCAATACGGGGCCTCTTCTCGTGTTAAGGCTATGGAGGCTCCTTAGGAGTAAACAAGTCCACCACCGACACCGAAGGTACAATCTTTAGGAATTCCATCGATACGACAAAAGTTGTTGCCATGTTGTACCATAGTTGTTGGATCTCCGTATAAAGGGTCGTCATGTCTATTGGCCATGCTATTCTAAGGCTTTGCTAGACTCACAACTCAAAACCATCTATGTGGGCATCCACAACTATAAGTCTATCCTAAACTATAGCAACTATAAATGCCTGCATGCATCCCTCGAACTCTGAAAAAGCCTGGCCGAACCCAGGCCTGATCTGCTAAAGTTACTAAGTAAACTAGGACTCAGTTTGGGCCAGTCTCTATGCCATAGCCTGAATGGACACTACTAACACGAAGACTACACCAGCAGGTGTTGTCCGTATAGAGATGGCATGTGGGGCAGGAGTAGTAGTAGTAGTGGTCCCCCTCTCTACTTCAGTCTCTGTTTGCGTGGGCCTCTCCTTCATAGTAGCAACAATAGTGGTGGTGTATGGAGTCTTTGTGGTGGTTCTACCACAAACATCTCAGGCATTTATGCAGATTGGCACGGTGCTCGTTAGAGTACTACTGAATTATCCTCAACCTTGACCAATGATGTCGCGCAAGTTACACCTCCTTTTTAAAGGATAAAGTAGTCGCAGTCAACATATATGATCTAACAAAGGTTAGGGTTGATCCTTTTTAAAGGATAAAGTGCTCTCACAGTCTCTCTTACAATTCTCTCTCAAAATATTAAGTTCTCTAAGCACGAGGGGAAAACTTATGAAAAATAACCTAAAATACCTAGTTATAATAATTAAATGCTATGGTTGGCATGTCATATGAAAGCTTTTTATGACTCGTATTGAAGTTTACAACCCATAATCGGGGTCTCATACTCAGATGCTGAAATTTTAGACTTCGACTCTACGACACACTTATATGACTTGTAAAGTGGTTTACGGCCTATAAAGGGGGTTTTCTCTGATGATATTCCTGCAAGTCCACTTGTTTGATCCTCAAGGCAGAATCCTCTTCTTCAACTCATAAACTCTTCTATTACTTATCTGCATGTTCGTAGAATGAACTTCAGAAATCAGCCCCTCACTGGAAATCATTACAAAACCTCCCTATGACCCATAGAATCGTCTAGACCCGTAGAGGGTCTCGTATAATAGCAAATCTGTAGCAACTTCTATAACTTTTCCCAAATTGGGGCTAACCTGTAATCTTGTAAATATTAACACAAAAACATATAAAACCCACTAACATCACATTGAGAACACATAAAATTCTAAGTTTTAAGCATCAAAAGTATTGTATTTTGGCAGCACATCAACACCTTCAACTTAAAATTGTTGCTTGTCCTCAATCGACGGAATCAATATATATAGACAATACAGTAACACACAGACCTAAACTCAATGACATATACCATATAAATCTCAGACTTAGATATCCACACCAACTTTTCAAAAAAATACTAGGAAGCTATTTAGCAAACCAATAAAAACTGGTGCATGTGACAACAAAACTATGACAAACAAGGTATTATCAAGAATCCATAATCACTGAACAAGCCTATTTCTAACAATGCATTGCAAGTATCCTAATAGAAAGAAGTTGAAACAACCCCAATAAGTGCCTAAAACGTGCATCGAAAGTTCCCAAAATCTTATTTTTCATATATCTAAAAATCTATTTGTTATTTCAAAAATCCGAATTTATATTCTTATTCAGGGGGTCCGAATTAGGGGGACAAAGATCCAACCTTGATTTTAAAGCAAAGGAATCGATTTATGAAATTTGCACTCGGTGCAATTTCCAGTGGGGGTCCGCGACCTCAATGTGGAGAGGTGTAAATTCTGCACTGTTTTTCTTTATCCGTCCAGATTTTTTCTAATTGTTAGGCCTAAGTTTTCCCAAAAGTATTTTTACCTATACTTAGCCTTATTTCACTCTTATATCACCCTAAACATTCCCCAATACTCACTAAAACACTTAGCCAAATACTTGCTCCTAAATTGAATTCCCAAACTCAAGACCAATCTTAAGGATTTCATCCAGGATCTCACTCAAGCTTCAAGTCTCCATTCCTAATCTTCTTCAAGGGTTCTCCAAAGTCAAGGTATGTGGTGTTCAACCATTGGATCCTTCCACCCATGGTGCCTAAACCTTCTTTTTACTAATATTGCATGATTTAAAGTGGATTATACATGTGGGTATTGTATATTGAGAAATTTACTGGACAGTGATTTATGTTCTTGAAAGTATGGTGGTTTTAGCATGTTTTGAGCTCTAGATCTTGAATCTAATGTTGGATTTGATAAGGGGTTTTAATGTGAATGTCTTGGAAGTATTGCAAGGTGTTGGTTAATGGTTTTATAATAGATTTTCCTGCATGTTTTCTTCTCTAAATTGCATGGCCTTTAACCCTCATTACACACCCCCAAGGTGTTTGATAAAATGTCTGAATATGGTTTCATGAGGAGTTGAAGGTCCAAAGCATGAGATATGATATGATTAATGTTATGATGATGAAATAGGCTTATACTCATGATGAATTCTATATAAAGTGTTGCATTATACCATGCACAATTCGGGGGTTCTAAGAACATGAATAACCGAGATTGGGGTTTTTACCCATTAACCGAGGGAAGGGTTAGTACTTCTCCACCTAGTGATGGGGCGGCATCATCACTAACCGAGTTGGGGGTTTATACTCTTCAGCGGAGGGAAGGGTTAGTACGTCTCCACCTAGGTGATGGAGCGGTATTATTACCAACCGAGTGAAGGGTTAGTACTTCTCCACCTAAGCGATTGGGCGGCATCATCACTAACCTCAAGGGGTTTATACCTTGGAAATCTAGCTTGGTCTATTCTTCACATATGATATCTTATATGAACATTAGTTATTTAAGAATGCTTTACACTAGCATTAACCCTGCATGTCATCTTACTATGATATGCTTATTGTCTATTGTTATGCATTTTGATTATGACGTCTATTCCTTATTGCATTGCATCTCACATACTTAGTATATTCAAACGTAGTAGCACATACTCTTACCTACATGATATCACAATATAGGAATTGGGGCCCAAGTTGATCATCCTCCCCCTCTACGTGGCTAGGTAGTGTTATTTCGAGCTAGTGGGTGAGTCCTTTATATCGGGTACCTTGGTCTATGTTTTCCTTCTCTTGCTTTGTGTTGAGACGACCTATCTTATATTCTATTTTGACTATGAGGGTGAGGCCGGTTACTTTGTCTTAGCCCCCGCTCTATCTATGTATTTAGAGGTGTTTGTTGAACAAGTTATGTATCTATAGTATGAGCCTTGACTCCTTATCTCTTGATGATGTTGTTTTGCAAGCTATCCCTTAGCCCATTTGCCCTTAATATTATTCTATGTATTTTACATGTTTTCGCGACCAATGATATGTAATGATAAGTTGAGAAGCTAGATTGGGGTTCCTTCGGATTCCCCATTCACCGTGTCACGTCTAGGCCCTAGGCTTGGGTTGTGGCATAAGTTCCATATTTGACACTCAATAACATTTCCATGTTTAGCATTGGGACAGTGCAAAATCACTCACTCTCGCAAAAAATATTCATGCATAATGTCTAACACCATAGTCTTGCCCCTATACTCAAGACTCATACCTTCAACTAATTGGACTAGATTCACTTTAAGACTTTCTAGGCTTGTAACATAGGCTCAGGGGGCTTTGGTATGATATTTTTGAAAAATAGTGACTAAGGGCGCTCCTTGAAACTGCGTTTTTTTACACTTTTTCCCAACCAACTCTGTTATTTTCACCATATTCTCCCTTTTTCCTATTTCAAGTTTTTTTGGGTGCTTTCTTTTCATTTTTCCACTTTTTGCCTTGTTTTTACACTTCATTTTGCTTTTTACTCACATATAAGGCATCAATTATTTTTCTTACACATAGTACATGACTTTTCTTTTTTTCTCTGTACCATTAACTCACCCCGCTTATTTTTATGTTTCACCCTTACACCAGCCACCCTTAACTTAGGATTTTGTCTTGTGTTAAGGCGCACAATATCCATCCTCCGAACTAAGGCCATTTTTGGTGATCTGCAATCTAATTTAGAGTAACATGGCAAGTTCTGAATTAGCACAAAACACATAAATTTATCAAATTGTGCTCATACTCACATGACACTGCATACATTATCAACAAAAAAACTCATAGATCATGGTTCTTATCTCAATGTACCCTCACTTATCAGAACAGATATTGTCACATACCTAAACATGTGTAGTCGCTATCTAACTACAAATTAATATTTTTGATGGGTATCATTTTTTAAAAAAACACAAAAACATGCTATATGCTACAAGTGTTGGTACTCAATGCTACAAATATTATCTAAACATCCTACACATGATAGTTTAACAAAAGTAAATATCCACAAGGAAAAAGAACACAGGTAAGAAAACCCTGAGATCAAAAATTGGGATAGTTATGGACCCGAGCTACTCAGACTTCACTAAGGTCCATAGTTGTCCACACCCCATAAAAAAAGAAGTTTGTTGTCCCAATGCGCAAAATCAATACAAAATAAAACATAAGGGGTCAAAACATACCTGGGCGCCTAAGCGCCAGCGTGTGACTGAGTGTGGCCACCCTCTTCTTACGGGGTGATCTGCTCGGCAGTGGTATTGTGTTTGAAGGGGCCAGCACCCCTCACCTGCTCTGTCACTCGAACGTGTCTCATCTCTTCATCTTGTCTTGATCTCCTCAAAGAAAGCTCGAGCTCCTTCTTCTCTGTAAGCTTCGCACGTACACATCTCTCATCAGGCTGATCATCCTCTGTGAGGGGTATCTTCCCATAAGAAGGCTGGATAAGCTCCTCAAGGAAAAATGAATCAACTACCAGCACTAGAGGTATAGACTCAGCCATTGCAACTGGTGTCATAGGTGTTGTTGTCATGTTAGCTCGGAGTTGTTGGATCTCTGTTTGCAAAGCTGACAAATCCAAAGGCCAAGCCTCGCCCAATCTCTGTTGTAGCCTCTCCCGAAGGCATTAATGCACGCGTCCATGATAGGAATACAATCCTAAATAGTGGCGATCGTGAATGCCTGACTCCAACCCTCCAAGTCTGTAATAGCCTGGCAAATCTATGGCCTAATTTGATGAATGAGCTGAGTCAAATGTGACTCAGCATGTGATAACTTCTGTGCCAAGGCCTGCATAGATGCAGTAAACACGTAGATCATGCCTATAATAGTAGCATGTGAAGTAGTGGCCTGTGGTGCAGGAGCAATAATAGTGGGCCCCTTCTCCTCAATAGCAGTAATAGTAGTGGTGAAAATCTCAAAACCCTCAGGTGGTGGTGCTAGGGCAAACATCTCAGGCTGGGATCCAATGTATGTTGGGCCTCAATCATCAGGTCTAGCTGATGTAGTATCTCGACCCTCAACTCTAATAAGAGCATATAAATCAACTAAAGGAATGGGATAGAGGTGGACCTTTTCAGTATGGCCTTATGAATCTACTCAACAATGATGCATGTCTAGTCAATCTCATAACCAGCTAAGATACTGGCAAGCAAAACCGCACATTTTGTCATCAGAGTATTATCAGCAAGTGTCAGCCAGATACGTGAACGAACAAATGCCCACCAAAACATGGCAGGAAAACTGAGTGAAGCCTTGACGATAGGCTCCGACTGAGTGGCGACCCAGGTAGGTTTTAGACCCTGCTCAATAATGTACCCAGCCACCCATCTCATCAAAGCGGCTCCCCTCTCTACATCTTTCATCACAAGTTGGTCCCTCATCTGCCCACCTATAGTCGAACTCTGCGGTGGATCTGGGGGCAGGAAACTTGGGACCAAATAACATACGATCGATGGTGGCCTCTGATATATCCATCCACTGGCCCCTCACTCTCGTCACAGTAAGTCTGGGCTGAGTGAAGGGCTTCTTCCCCTTGGGAAGAGTGAGATGCATGGTGGCTATGTATAAGGCATAGAACACCCTAAGCATAGTTGGGGAGTGTCGTCTAAGAGATCCAGTCAGCCACTCGATCCTATATCTAATCATCGTGTCCTAGAGGCTGGGGACACAGTTGATTTTGTTGGTGATGACTCTAGGCTCCTCATAAATAGAGCGGGCTGGCTTACCCCGTTGTCTTTGCTGCGTGCCCTCTGTATAGATCTCCTGCATGCCTTCAATGCACTACCGACTAGTAAGAGAATTAGATATAGATGATGATGTCGCGAATGTTACACCTCTTTTTTGTAGGATAAAGCGATCGATGTCAAGACATAGAACCTAACCAAGATTAGGGTCAATCCCTCAGGGAATACATAGACTCAAGAAATTCACCAACTTGCAATCTGAATGGTTAATCAACTAAATTCCCCAAAGGGAGGGGGGTTTGCAATAATCAATAAGAAAATAAAATAACTATTATAAGAGAAAAGTCAATAACAGAGAGAAACTAGGGTATTATGCTCCCCATGATTCCCTAACTTAGTATCACTAGATAACCTAATTATTTTCTAGTGTATAACATGCAGGATGTTAATTTAAGTTCACTAAGCCATTTGTTCAAAGGTGAACAGTGAATTTCACAATGTGGCTTTGGCCCATCTCTATAGTGTGGATAACTAACCACTGCCTATTTGTCCTAATACAACCGCCCCCTGGCCCAATTTGATTGATTAGACAAGAACACTTCAATAGAATCTTGTTAATTAATCTCTTTTCTTATTCACTACTACCTTGGTCTAGTCAGTAACACTAGGTGGGTTTTAATGTTGGCCACAACTAGAAAACATACAAAACGAAGAGAGATAATTAATATATGCATATACACCTTCTAAGAATTGTGAACTGTCTGGTTTTACTTTGTTAGTTCTTCATCGTTCCCACAAAGTTAGTTATGGATTTGGCTACTCATGCTATGTGTAGTTGCAGAGATTATGAATTGAGAAGATATAATTGAATACTTACACAATAGATTTAAGAAAAAGCAATCCAATTTCAATCAAAATAACAAGTTTAAAGATCAAATCCAACCACAAGTATTCTCAAGACTCTCTTATAATTTTCTATCTCAAAATATTGAGTTCTCTGAGTATGAGGCAAAAATTTATGAAAAATAACCTAAAATACCTATTTATAATAATTAAATTCAAGTCCTAAACAAAATAAGAGAACTGATCGGCACGCCATACAAAAGCTCTTTACAACCCATATTGAAGTTTAAGGCCCATAATCGGGGTCTCATACTCAACTGCTGAAATTTTGGACTTCAACTCTAAGACACCGCAGGAATCCTCTTCTACGGCTCGTAAACTCTTGTACTAGTCATCTGCATTTTGCAGAATGAACTTCAAAAATTAGCCCTTCACTGGAAATCTTCATGAACCCTTTCTACAGCCCATAGAATTGTTTACGACTTATAGAGGGTCTCGTATAATAGCAAATTTGCAAGAACTTCAGGAACTTTCCCCAAAATCATAGCCAACCAGTAATCTTGCTAACATAAACATAAAAATACATAAAACCCACTAACATCACATTGAGAACATACAAAATTCCAAGTTTTAAGCAACAAAAGAGTTGTATTTTGGCAGCACAACAATCAGGATGGCATCCAAGGTGCACTAGACATCAATGAGGGAGTCCAAGTGATGTAGACTTTCACCTCGATTTTATACAAAGTCTATAGATCAAGTAGTGAAAGGGGGTGGAGGTAGACCTCTTCATGGCTGCCTCATGAATCTGCTCTTCAATGAGGCTGGCCCAATCAATCCAATAGCCAGCCAAGATGCTGGCAACAAAAATGGCATGATATGGCATCAAGGTATTACCTGCAAGCATCGGCTGAATCTGTGACCGCACAACAGCCCACTAGAATTTTGTAGGAAAGCTGAATGAGGCCTTTACGATAGGCTCGAAAGAAGTGTCTATCCATGTTGGGTCCTAGCCCTGCTCTACAATCTATATTATTACCCATCTCATCATGCTGGCTCTGTGGCTTTAGTCTCTCATTAGGGCCTTATCCCTAGTCTGCCCCAACCTGTGCTCACACTATGTTGCCACTCTAGGGGCTGGGAACTCGGTCCCAAACAACATACCACGAATGGTTAGGGATGGCAATGGGGCAGGTGTGGGGCGGGTTAAGATCAACCCGCAAATTTTTTAAACCGCCCCGCCCCGCCCTGCATGATGACTTTTTTTATTTTCAACTTATCCCGGCCCGCCTCGCCATGCTTAAATTTTAAAGTTCTTTTATTTTTTCATTGAATTTAATTTTTTCTACTAATTAACATCTCAACAACTAATTAACTATTTTTAGTTGGTATTTTAACAATTGTTTCTTAATCATTAATTAAAAGTTTCTAATTAACATTTTAACAACTAATAATTTACCGAACATATCTAGTTTAAATTTTTGAAAACAATAAAATTCAAATCAATGTTTAAAATAAAAAGTTTATATCTTTAATTTTTACTAATTAGAAAAATTTAATTTTTTCAAATTTTAATTTGGCTTTTTAAACCCGCAACTCTCCCCTCCCCGCATTAGTTTAAAAATTACCTACTTCAACCCGCTCCGCATCTGCCTCACATTCGCTCCATGTAGCTTTAAACTCCCCCAGCCCGCATAGCTCTAAACATGCCCCATACCCACCCCGCCCCTCCCCGCCCC
>JAOTQR010112702.1:0-25619 GCA_025774065.1 Solanum ossicruentum | reverse complement strand
ATGGTGCCGTTACTGGGGAATATGGCTAGACTTAGTTGAATTCAATAGTAATTGTAATTCAAGTGTTAATCCTTAGTTCCCTTGTATTTTAATTTTGTTTTTGTTTTTCTCTTTGTTTCTCTGCAGGGTGTACTACTAGTGTATGCCTAACACCAGGAGTCAAGGCAATCCCTTAACTCCACTTGATCTAGAGATCGAAAGAATTACAAGAAGAATGACCCAAGAAAATGCCAACAATGCGACCAATGCTGCTTTCAATCAGAACAACAATGATGATGATGGGAATGAAATCCCAACTCCTTTGGAGAATATTCCATAGCTCGAGATTTCAATGACAATGCTTACTGGTGGAATCGATATAGGTTGAATCCTATGGCTATAGATATGACAGGAACTATTATGTTGCCGCCACTATTGGTAGACACAAAGTTCACAATCTCTAGTGGGTTACTTTAGATGTTGTAGAACCGTGGGCTATTTGCAGGCTTACCATAAGAGGATCTACGTAGTCAATTGCACAATGTTGCATTTGTTTGAAAGAGTGTGATGGGAACACAAGATCAATCTATGGATACTATGGGACTTTGTGTCTTCCTATTGTCTCTTACTGGCAATGCTGCATTATGGCTATCTGAGCTCCCGCAGAGTTCAATCACCATATGGGAAGATTTGTAGAAGGCTTTTTTGGAGAGGTACTTCCCTAAATTGAAGAATCTTATATTGAAGGACCAAATCAACAACTTTGAGAAACTTTTTGGTGATTCGATAAGTACAACTTGGGAGTGATTTACTAAATGTTTGAGAAGTTTTCTTGGCTACAAGATAGTTGATGATGCCTTGGTGGAGATCTTTTATCATGCCCTTGATGAGAATAGTTAGGCTTGTACTGACACTATTATGGGGGTATGTTTCTAGATCGGCCATTTGCAAGGACTGTAAAGTATATGAAGCAAGTGGTCAAGGCGAATCATGCGTTGGGACAACGGGATAGAGCTCCCACAAAAGGTTCATATGTTGTGAGTGTTGGTTAAGAGCAAGCCAAAATTAATAAAGAGATTATGCAATAACTGCTCAGCTTTGCACAAGCATGGATGTGGTTATTAAGAAAAACCAAGAAAGAGTAAATGTGGTAGTTCACAAACCTCCACATGCACCCATGTATGAGGAGCCTTACTTTGAGAAGGATGCTTGTTTTGTGAATGATCAGATGGGGGTTTCTGGACTAATGCCCAAGGGTCTAATCAGGACTATTGGCACCAAGGTCATGAAAACCTAGGTCGGAACTATGGTAGAGATGGAGCTTATAAAGATAACTGAGGTGGTGGCATATATGGACCATTTTTGATACCATCTCTTTGAACCCAATCTACATCTGGACCTCTGTTCCTATCTGAGCCACAGAAGTATCAGCCTATCCTAAGGACTCCTCCTTTCCCTTAAAGACTCAAGAAGAGGGAGAAGAAAGGGAACTTCAAGCACTTTCAGTCTATGCTTAAGCAACTATCGCTCAATATCCCTCTTATTGAAGCATTGGAGAAAATGTCGAGCTATGCTAAGTATAGAGTACTTGATCACCAAAAAGCGCACTGTGAGTCATGAGCTTTCTTAAGAGATTTAACATTGCAGTGTTATCACTACAAAGTCCTTAGCTCAGAATCTTGAAGATCCAGGTGCTTTCAGCATACCTTGCACTATAGGTGATGTGGAGTTCGTAAGGGCAATTTGTGATTTGGGTGCTAGTATCAATTTGATGCCTCGTGCTATTTATAAGAAGCTTGGTTTAGGTGCCCCTACTCCATTAACATACTGTTGTTGATGGTGGATAGAATGGTGAAGAAGCCTTTGGGGATACTCTATGATGTGTTGGTAAAGGTTGAAAAATTCATATTACCTGCAGATTTTGTGATTCTAGATTGTGAAGTCGACTTCTACGTCCCAATCATCTTGTGTAGACCATTCCTAGCCACTAGAAGAGCTCTAGTAGATATGGAAACTGGGCAACTTAGGTTTAGATTGAATGATGAAAAAATTATCTTCGACATTTGTCAGTCCATGAAGCATCCTAATGAGCTCAAGAGTGAGGTTTGGGCAATTGGTGAAGTCTAGTAAATAATTTGTCTAAATCATACCGCGACAATAAATTAGGTGCTACTTCAGAGGCAACTCAAGTTATTTTGATGTTATTGCATAGTCATAGGTTCTTTTTCAGTTTTTGGATTCATAGTTAGTTGTTTTGGTGTGTTTTGATTGCTATTCTTGACAATGCGTTGGTTGCATTTTGAAAAATTATGTATTTTCATGAAGAGTATGCAGGTTCAGGACTAAGTTAGCAAATTGGCTGGGAAAAACATCAGGTTCAGTTTCTACGACTGGCTTATGAGTCGCATTGCACTTCACAGCTCGTAGATCAATCTACGAGTCATGAATGGGGTTCGTAGATCTCACATAAGTTTCTGAAATTTTGCTAAGTGTTGAGGGTTCTAAGAAACCATGACTTACGAGTCGTAGATCCATCTAAGACTGTAGTCAGGGTTTAGCTGACCCAAGCCCATTATTTTTAACAGCCGACCTGATAAAGGTATAAAAGAGGGGTTAAATTATTTTGACCCCACTTTTGACCTATTTGACTAAAACTTATCCAATCCTTCCCCTTCCCCCTATTTTTCGATCAAATTTTGGCACGCAAACCCATTTTCTGGTGAGACTCTAGTGAGCTAAGATTTTCTTGATTATTCGTCTTCTCTCTCTTCGTCAAGTCAATATCCATTTGTAGTAGGTTCTTGGTTTAGTTTTAATCATTAATTTCCTTGTTCTTACTTGCTTGATTTGATGCTTATGAATGAGTTGGTGTTTAATCATGTATTTTTTTCTTGAATTTGAATTGCAAATTTCAGATAGGGTTGCCCTTGATTGTATTGAAAAATTGAATCCGGAATTTGGTATTATGGACTTGAGATTGTTAATTGTTATGCCCATTGAATCATTCGTTTTGTTTGTTACTGAATGAGGTTACACGGTTTGTGCTTGATGAATTGATGGGTGTTAGCGTAGATATATGATGTTGTGTAAGTCTAATAGGAAGGGTCGGTAACATAGGTTTATTCATGCTTAATCATTCTGAATGGGTTGTGTGTGTTAAAGCATGTTTTTGGTTGGTTGTGATGTGCTAATCGTGTGGGTATATGTGTTCTTGCTTCGATGCTGGTAGAATTAGTGTCTGAAATGTTTCTTTAGGTCCGTGTGATAGACTTAGAAATGAGATTTTAGTTCACGAGTGTCTTTTACGACTTGTAGAGAAATCTGAGTCGTAATTGTCCCTCGAGTGAAATTCCAGAAACTTTATGTTCTAAGTATTCATCAGATGAGACATTCTATGAGTCATAGATAGGTCTTGAAGATCCCTACCTGATTTTTAAGTACTCTTTGAAATTTTATACGATCCTAGTTTACGATTCATAAACCACTTCACGAGTCATACCTTGGTCTCATAGACTTTTCCAATGACTAATATTGTTCTGAAGAACTGGTCTATGAGACAACTTTAAGACTAATAGTGCGGGGGATTTCATAGAACCCTTCTGCAACTGATTCAGATTATTTTTTGCATTTTTCTTGATTCTTGGGATTGATTATGGTGGGTTTATGTCTGTGTTTCATGTACTATGGCCCCGAAAGGAAATCTCTCAAAGATCGAGGCCTTAGGAGAAGGCTCAGGGATGAGCCTATAGACAACGAGCCTTCATATACTGAGTAGCCCCTCAACTGAGTAGGTCACTAGAGATCCTCAATGTCTCACCAGATCCTCACACTGAGGTACCACAGACCAGAGCAGCCGCAGCTAGAGCTGGGTGTACTCAAGCTCAGGTTGATAGTCCTTCCCAGTCTGAAAAGGACGGTAGTAACGACAGTAGGAGTAGCATGCCCAAAATGACTGCTTCTAGATAGGAGCTGAGTTATGAGGAGGGCTTCGAGGACCAAGGAGATACCAAGTCCTCCTTCGCACCATTTTCTTCATTAACACTGGATGTCTATGCCAACGTGGTACGTCGAAGGTATGGATGATATATATATGTAGAGGGCATGCACCCAAAGGAGCGGGGCAAGCCTAGTCGTTCTATATATGAGAAGCCTCAGGTAATTTCTGATGGACTAACCTGTGTCTCGGGTCTACAGGACATGATGGTACGATACGGACTTATGTGGTTGATAGAGTCACTTGGACGATACTCTCCGATTTTGGTGAGGGAGTTCTATGCATCGTACACAGCCACCATTCAACGCAATCTTCCCAAGGAGAAGAAACCTCTCACACAACCCAGACTGACAGAGATATGAGTAGGAGGTTGGCGATTAGACATTTCTGAGAAGATGATTTGCCGTATGCTTTTGGTCACGAGTTTCATGCCCCCAGGTCCACAACAGAGTTTGATCACAGGTTGGGGCATGCCAAGAACTCATTAGTTATGAAAGATTTGATATAGCGGACCTCACTTCTAAGATGGGTGGGCGGTCATATTGCAGAGCAGGGTCTGGAGCCTGCTTGGATCACCATCCACACTGAGCCTATAGTAAAAGCTTCACTCAGCTTCCCCACCAAGTTTTGGTGGATGATTGTTAGATCACACATCCAGTCGACCTTGCGGGTAATATACTTACACTGGAGCATGCGGTATTGGTTGTCAGCATCTTGGCTAGTTATGACATAGATTGGACCTGACTAATAGCAGAACAGATACATGAGTTAGCACTGAAGAGGGCCACCTCTATCCCGTTTCCAGTTTTGATTTGTAGACTCTGTATAGAGTTGAGGGTGGAGATTTTGCATCAGCTAGACCAGTTAGTTGAGGCCCAGCATGCTTTGGAGCCCATCCTATAAAGGCTAATAAGAACTCAGTGTCACTCTGGCGAGCATCGCCTCAACCTCCGCCAGAGATATTTGCCCCGACGCCACCGCCTTAGGGTTCTGAGACTGTCATCACTACTACGGCTGCTACTGCTAAGAAAAGAACCCAAAGCCTGAGGTAGTCATTGAGTAGGGTCCCACTACAGCTGCTACTGCACCAGAGGTTACTACATCACAGAATCCTACACCAGGCATGGTCTATGTGTCCACCATTTCCATTTAGGCCATGGCGCAGAGATTATCACATGTTGAGTCCCAGTTGACTCAACTTATTTAGCAGATTAGGTCGTGGGTTCGACAGGCTATTGCAGACTTACAGGAGTGGAGCTGGACATTCACTATTTCTACTATTGAGGAGCGCGTTTTTGCAGTGGATACCTATATTGATGCCTTTGAGGAGTGAGTTCAGAAGTGATAGAACAAGGCCCAACCTTCAGATTTGTCAGCCTTGCAGATAGAGATCCAGAAGCATATGGCTGATTTGACAACATCACTTGCGGCACTAGTTACATTTCCAGAGGAAACATCTCCAGTTCCGATGCTTAATTTGTTTTCTACTAATGAGCCTATCGATTCTTCCCTCAGGAAGAGACCTTGTACGGATGAGGATCCAGAGGCTAGACAGGTACGTATGAGGGGGTTAGAGGAGAGGGATCTCCAGCATGCCTTGAGAGAGTCGAGGCATAAGGAAGAGATGAGATGAGCTCAGGAGGAGCATCAGTTGAGCGGTATTGGCCCCTCTGGACAGAGTGCTAGTACTGAGGAGACTACCCCGCAGGAGGGGGTGGCCAGACTCATCTCGAGACCGGCCCTTAGCGCCCAAGTATGTTTTTGAGCCGTTATATTCTGTGTTTGCTTGATTTTGTGGATTGGGGACAACACATTTTCGATGGGATGTGGGTAGTTATGGGCCCCCGTGAAGTCTGAATAGCTTATGGTATGTAACTACCCCAATTTTTTATCTTGAGATTTTCTTGCATATGTTCTTTTTGTTCGTGAATGTTTAATTTCTATTGAACCGGCACGTTTAGGATGTTTAGATAATATTTGTAGCATATAGTACTAATACTTATGGCATATAGCATGTTTTTATGTTTTGTTTTAAAAAATAGTGCCCACCAAAAATATTTTGATTAGTAGTTAGATGACAACCATGCATGTTTAGGTGTTTGGCAATATCTATTCTGATAAAGTGAGGATAATTTGAGATATGAAGCATGATCTGTGAGTTTCTTATTGATAATGTATGCAATGTCATGTAGTGTGTCCTTATTTTGCTAGATTCATGCATTTTGTGCTAATTCATAACTTGCCCTGTTACTTTAAGTTAGATTGTAGATTAAATGGATTAGGAAATGATCTTAGGCATTTATTCTTCAATTAGTCCACTTTAGCCTAAAATGCCCAACCAAATGATATTTTATCCCTTGTTCCAAATATTTGAGCCTTACATGTACCAATTCTTTCAAAAAACACCTAATTAGCCTAACCTTATCTAGTGAGAAACCTTGAAACTGGCCCTAGTCTATCCTTGAGCATTGTGAACCTTGACTAAGGCAAAAAACCTAAGTTGAGGGTGGCTACCAAAAGTGGCCCTACTCCGGAGGAATGATATTGTATACTTCAATATAGGCTATAAGCCTAAGTTGAGGGTGGCCGATGTAAGGGCAAAACATAAAAATAAGGTGGTGAGTTGGGAATGAGGAGAAAAAGAAAAAGAAATCATGTATCGGGTGCAAAAAAAGGAAAAAATGCCTTAGATATGAGCTTAAAAGAAAAATGAAGTGTAAAAATAAGGCAAAAGTTGAAAAATAAGAAGAAAAAATCGAAAAAGCTTGAATAAGGAAAAAGGGAGAATAAGGTGAAAATAATAGAGTTGGTAAGGTGAAAGTGATGAAAAACGCAAGGAGGGCCTTTAGTCACTATTTTCCCAAAATGCCATACTAAAGCCCTCTGAGCCTACGTTATTAGCCTAGAAAGTCCTAAAATGATCCTAGTTCAGTTAGTTAAAGATTTGAGTCATGAGTACTGGGGCAAGCTTATGGTATTAGTCATCATGCATAAATATCTTTTGTGAGAGTGAGTGTCTTTGCACAGTCCCAAAGCTAAATATGAAATCATCATTGAGTGTAAAAAATGAGACTTCTTTTTGTGAGGGCACTTACATTGCATTGTTTGCTTTTGACTTGTTTAGTGATTGTGGACTGTTGATATTTCCTTGCTTGTCATAGTTGTATTGTCACATACACCAGTTTTCATTGGTTTGCTAAATAGCTATCTGATCCTGTTTTAAAAAAACTGATGTTACGTATCTGAGTTTGAATTGTATGTGATGTATGCCATTGAGTTGAGGTATATGTATGTTAGTATATTGTCTATATAGATTGAGCCATCGCTTGAGGATAAGCAATAATTTTAAGTTTGGATTGGGTAGTTCTTTTCATGCACCATCAATTTCCTTGACGAGTAGGAAATAAATATTCCATGTTGCATCAACGCACAACCAACCCTATATGTGAAGTACCACAACAAACCACAAAACCATCCGGACCTCCGGGAAATGTTAAAATAGGAGCAGAAGTAAGATGATTTTTCAACATTAGAAAACTTTTCTCACATTCATCGGACCATTAAAATTTCACCTTCTTTTGGGTCAACTTAGTCAAAGGAGATGCACTAAAAGAAAACCCTTCAATAAATCTTCTATAATATCCGACCAAACCCAAAAGGCTCATAATATTGAACGAAGACAATGGTCTTGGTCAATTCTTTACCGCCTTGGTTTCTTTGGATCAATCTAACACTATCACTCAAAATAATATGGCCAAGAAAATCCATCTCCCTTAGCCATAGATTGCATTTGCTAAACTTGGCAAAATGTTTCCTATCTCTCAATGTTTGCAACACAATCCGCAAATGATCTGCATGCTCCTTTACTTACAGCGACTAAACCTATATATCATCTATGAACATAACCATGAATATATCTAAATACAAGTTGAAGACCCTATTCATCTAATCCATGAAAGCAGTGGGGGCATTGTTTTAGTCCAAATGACATAACCAAGAATTCAAAATGACGATACCAAGTTCTAGATGTCATCTTTAAGTTGTTATCCTCCTTTAATAAAAATTAGTGATACCCAGACCAAAGATTAATCTTAGAGAAGTAGCTTGCACCTTGTACTTGATCAAATAGGTCATTAATCTTCGATAGTGGATACTTATTTTTGATTTTCACCTTGTTCAATTACCAATAATCCATACACATCTGAAGTGAACCATCTTTCTTCTTTACAAATTATAATGGAGCACCCCATGGAGATACATCAGGCTTTATGAACCTTTTAGCAAGAAAGTCCCTCAACTGTTCATTCAATTCTTTTAACTCTATCAGGGCCATTCGATATGGAGGTATATAAATAGGTGGAATATCGGGTAAAATCAATGCCAAAGTCAATTTTACTTTTGGGAGGAATACCAGGGAAGTCATCAGAGAAGATATCAGGAAACTCATTAACTATAACAACTGAATCAAGAGTAGGAACTTTGGACTCAATATCCATAACCCGGACAACATGATATATGCACCCCTTGGAAATCATTTTACTAGATTTTACATAAGAGACAAACTTACCCTTAAAAACCAAATTTGTTCCCTTCCATTCAATAATGGACTCGTTGGGGACTTGGAATGAGATCCTACGGGTTCTATAATCAATAGAACCATAAGATGCATGCAATTAATTCATAATAAGAATAACATCAAAATCGGTCATATAAAGTTCAACAAGATCACATATAAAGACTCTATGCAAGATCGACACAGGACAATTTTCATAGACTTTCTTGGTTAGGATTGAATCACCAATTAGAGTGTAGACCGAATAAGGTTCTAACAAGACTTTGGAAAATACATCAATCTTTATGGAAAGGTAATGAGTAACAAAAGATATATCAGCACTGGGGTCAAGCAAAGCATACCCATCATGATCAAAGACTCTTAACATACCGATAACCACATCCGGATACTCCTCAATCTCTTTCCTATCATGTAAAGCATAAAATCAATTACCACATGGACCATCTCCTTATGCTTGGACACCATTTTACACTTGACATCTTTGAACCATTTGACCTTTTGGACGCCCTTCTTTCCCTTTGTTAGAAACATTAAGACACTCGTAGACCTTGTGCCCTATCTTTCTACAATAATAACAAGCACTTATTTGTCATAAGCTGCTTATGGGTTTTTGAAATGAGGGTTCCCAGGAAACAACCTCTCTACTTTTATGAGGTAGTGGTAAGTAAAGTCTGCATACATTTTACCCTCCCCAGACCCCACTTGTGGGATTCCACTGGGTATGTTGTTGTTACTTGTTCGTCATAAGCAATCACCAACATGGTTCCTACAATACTTGGGACACCTAGGAGGAATAGGAACACCACCCTTAGGGCCATTAGCTTAAGCCTGAGGATTAGACACCCTATCCTTATCAAATCTTTGTGGAGCACCTTTGGACTACCGTTGGCCTTGTTGGAAATGGCTACCACTGACTTATCATTTAATAACCCAAAATCAAAATGAGCCCCTTTTTACTCCCTCATCCTCATCTTTTGAAGTTTACTACTCTCCACTTGTTTGACATATGTCATAAGCTAAGAAATATCTATCTCTTTGAAGAGCATTGTAGGTTTACACTATATCTTCACCAAGTCGGACACACCTAAGGTGAACTTGTTCATACAAGCCCTACAGTCAACAGGTAAATAAGGAGCATACTTGGACAATGTTGTAAAGTTAAGGGCATACTTCCTCACACTCATGCACCTTGTCTTAAATACATAAATTCCATCACTTTAGCTTCCCTTAGTTCAAGTGGGAAGAAACGATCAGAGAATGCGGCCTTAAACATCTCCTAATCAATAGAACCTTCTTCAACCCTTTCGAACTTCCATTTTTTGAACCAAACTTGATCAACTCCCTTAAGTTAGTAGTCTGCCAATTCAACCTTGTCCTAGAAGATACCTCCATAATTGTCACCACCTTGTGGACCTCATCAATGAATGATGTCGCCCAAACTATACCTCTTTTTTGAAGGTATAAGTGTTTTTTTTAAATATATAACCTAACCAAGGTTAGCGTCAAACTCACAGGGAATATAGCCTAGACCTGGAGTAATCACAAGCAAGTTGAATGAATCAACCTACTTATCTCCCAAAAAGGGGGTTGTAATTGCAAGAAATAAACCTAAACTAGAAGTAAGTGTTGTGAAACCAGTGAGAGAAGTAACTAGGGTATTTTGTTCCCCATGAATTCCTAACTTAGTATCACCAGATAATCATAAGCTTTTCTAGTGTATAGCATGCAGAACAGTAAGTTTACCAAACCTTTTGGTCCAGGCGAGAGGTAAATTTCACTATGTGATTTGATCCATCCCCGCAGTGTGACATTACTAATCCTTACCTTTTGTTCCAGTACAACCTCTCCTTGATTTAGTTCGGTTGATTAGATGAGAGGGATCACATCAAATCTGGTTAATTAATCTCTTTTCCTAGTCATTATTTCCTTGATCAAGTCAGTAAGAATTAGGTGGGTTCTAACATTGACCACCATTAAAAAGCATTCATAATGAAGAGAATTAATTAGTACATGCACACTTTCCAATAATTACGAATTACACAGTTTTACTTTGTTAGTTCTTTATGGTTCCCACAACCCTAGTTGTGGATTTAGCTATGCATAATCATTGTAGATGAAAAAATCATGTTATAGAATAACGTAATTGAATGCTTAAAAAGATGAAATTAAGAACAAGAAATCCAAAGTTCTCCACAAGAGATCACAATGTATTATTTTTTTCAATGTAAAAATAAAGATGAAGTACCAAAAGTGTTTTTTAGTTCTCTCATGCATATCTCTATCTAAAAGACCTAAAAAAACCTATTTATAATAATTAAAATACAAATCCAAAATAGAATAGGAAAACTGGATTTGATAGCTTCTACGGACTAGGTTACAAACCATATAAAGATCCACGATCCGTACCTGGACTTCATACTCTGCATTCTTCAAAATCCAACTTCCTATCTACTAGACCTTCCTACGGGTCGTGTTCAGACTTATGACCTATATAGGGTTTCATCTGACAGCTCTTTAAAACTCTTCAAACTCTTATTCTCTTGGAATGAAACGAATCCATGACTTGTGAAAACTTCTACGGATCATCTGACAGTTCATGGATGCAACTTTTTAAACTAGGCCCTTCACTATAACTCACCCATGAAACCTCTCTACGGCTCATAGAAGTATCCACGGCCCGTAAAGTATCTCGTGAGTCCACAAAAACTTCACTTCTATAGACTTTTGACTAAAAACATGCCAAAATCCTGTAATCCTACAAAATAAAAATAAAAACACATCAAACCTACTACATAACTTTAAGAATACATAAAATTCCAAGTTTTAATCATCAAAAGTGTTGTATCTTGACAACATATTAATACCCTTAACTTAAAATTATTGCTTGTCCTCAAGCGACGGGACCAATCTACATAAGCAATATAGCAGCACTCAGACCTCAATCTAATGGCATATATTATCTCTAAATTAAGAACAAATACCCACATTAACTCATCAAAGCATATCAGATAGTTACCAAACAAACCACTGCAGATAAATATATGTGACAGTACAACTATGACAAGCAAGGTAACCATAGATAAGGAATAATTAATGACATAGGCTAGAATCAATAGTATAATGTAAGTGCCGTCACAAAAAGAAGTCTCATATCTCACTCATGAAAGTATATTCAAATTTGATACTTGGGATAAAAAAAACCAATCACACTCACAACATATATTCAAACACTATGCTTAATACCATATTTTTGCCCTTATACTCATGACTATGACCTTCGACTACTTAGATTAGGATCACTATAGGACTTTCTTGGCTTGTAACATAGACTCAAGGGGCTTTCGTATGATGTTTTAGGAACATAGTGAGTAATGAACCTCCCTGCCACTGTGTCATTTTACACTTTTTCCTACCAACACTGTTATTTTCAACTCATTCTCTCCTTCTCCTATTTCAAATTTTTTTGGGTGACTTACTCACATTTTTAGCTCATTACCTTTTATTTTCACATTCTTTTTCTTTTTAACTAATTATTTAGGTATCTATTCATGTTTCTTGCACCTATAGCATATTTCCCCCCTTTTCATGTATTACTATCTTTTACCCCATTTAGTGTAATTTTTCTTATACCAGCCACCCTCAACTTAGGCTTTTGGCCTGAGTTGAGGTGCACAATATCCAACCTATAGACGGAGGCCACTTTTGGAAGCCACCCTTGATGTGCTACCAAAATACATCATTTTTTATTCTTAAAACTTGGAATTTTGTGTGTTTTCAATGTGATGTTAGTAGGTTTGATGTGTTTTTGTATTTGTTTGTAAGATTTCAGGATTGGCACAATGTTTGGACAAAATATACAAGATTTGCTAAATTTGAGGATCCACAAAACTCCTTTACAGGCCGTGGAGCATCTTACAAGCCGTAAAAATGGTTTTGTGCATAATTCCAATTGAGGGTGTATTTCTGAAGTTAGGTCTACGAGCATGCATATGAGCCATAGAATACTTCATGAGCTGTAGACCTAGTCTCGTACCCTGAGGATCAGAAGATTAGGACCTTCTAAGATTCCATCAAACGAAACCCCCTATGGGTCGTAGAACCTTTTACAGGCCGTAGAAGAGTGTCGTAGAAGCCAAGTCTAGAATTTAAGCAATGGATTATGAAAGCCCGACTATGAGCTGTAAATCACTGTACGCCCTGTAGAATACCTCATGGAGCTTGCCGACCTAGCCATCCAATTTTGTCTTGGATTTGTATTTTAAAAATTATAAATAGGTTTTTAGGTTATTTTTCTTAGAGTGTTAGAAGGAGTCAACGAATAGACAACAGAAAAACATTAGAGAGTTTGAGAAACACTTGTAAACTTTAATTTCATCTTGTAATTACAATCGTGTGATTCTCATTGAAGAGTTGGATTTTCTTATGCTTAACTCAATTGTGTAAGTGCTCAATTATGTTATTCAGATTCATAAATTTTGCATTTACACTGATCATGAGTAGCTAAATCCATAACTAGGGTTGTGGGAACTATGAAGAACTAACAAGGTAAAATCGGATAATTTGTAATTCTTGAAAAATAGCATGAATGTATTAATTAATTCTCTTCATTTTGAATGCTTTTTAAAGGTGGACAACATTTGAAATTGCCTAGTGTTACTGACTGGACCAAGGTAGTAATGAATAGGAAAAAAGATTAATTAACAGGATTCGATCGATGTTTCTCGTCTAATCAACTGAACTGAGCCAAGGTGAGGTTATGTCGGGACAATAGGTGAGGGTTAGCAATGTCATACTTTAGGGATAGACCACATCACGTAGTGAAATTCACCTCTCTCCTGGGCCAAAGTGTTTGGTGAACTTAACTTATTGTTCCACATGCTACACAAGAAATGAATTTGATTATCCGGTGATACTAAGTTAGGGAATCATGGGGAACACAATACCCTAGTTTCTGTTCAATTGGTTAAACACTTGTCATAGTTTAGAGTTATTTTTACTAGTGATATAAACCCCCCTTTGGGAAGATAAGTTGGTTAATAAACCCAAATTGCAAATTGAATTCTTCTAAGTCTATCATATTCCCTTTGGTTCGCCTCTAATCTTGGTTAGGTTCTATATCTTGACAATGACTGCTTTAGCCTAAAAAAGGAGTGTATTGTGAGTGACATTAACCCTTAACTTAGGCTTTTTACCTCAGTCAAGGTGCACAATATTCAAGAAAGAACTAGGGCCAAACTTAGGATTTCACATTCAATAAGGCTTGGTTACTTACGTATTTAAAAAGAAAAGGGTTCATGGAAAGCTCAAATATTAGGATCAAGGGATACATCAAGCATTTGGTTGGTTATTTAGGATAAGTGGGCTAATATGAATAATGACCTAAGATCTTTTTCTAACTAGCTAACCTGCAGTCTTAGTCAGAGTAACAGGGCAAGTTCTGAATTGAAACACAGTATAAGAATTATGCATAGAAGCTCACACACACTTGACACTGATTACACTATCAACATAGACTCTTAGATCATGCTTTTCATCAAAATTAAGCCTCACTTATCAAAACAAGCATTGTCAATCATTGATTTCAAATGGTTGTTATCAGAACTACCTAACACAAAAATTCTTATAGGTATTATTTTTCCACAAAACTAACGTATGTCATAGACTTTAGTACAATATGATACTAATACTACTTACATATGCTAAATGTGGCAGTTCAACAGAAAATAAATATCCTTAGGAAAGAGCACATGCACAAAAACCCCTTGGACTCAAAATATGGGATAGTTATAGGCCGTGATTGCTCAGACTTCACGGAGGCCTATAACTACGCAACCCTATAAGAAAATGTTTACATTGTCCTCAATGCAACAAAACATAACTAAACCAAGCATAGGGGTAAAAAAGAACATACCTCGGCGCCTAAGCACTAGTCCCTAGTTGTGTCAAACCACCCTCAATCTGCCTGGTGGTCTCCTCAATAGTGGCAGCATGTCTAGAGGGTCTAGCACTCCTCATCTTCTCTAGGTCATGTACTTACCGTGCATCCTCATCTGCAATGGAGTGAAGTCTCGCAACCTCAAACTGCTCCATCTCTATCAACTCTGTCTCTCACCTTGCAATATCTGGATCATCACTCTCTAGGTGAGGCCTCTTCCTGAGAGCGGGGAGTGGTGTATCCTGGGGGACAAATAGATCAGCAACTGCCTCATTGGTGTTAGATGGAGGAAGCACAAGCGGTGCTAATGCTGTTGCTCTCCTCTCTGAATGGAGCTGTTAGATCTCCGCCCGAATAGATGTCAAGTCAGTAGGCTAGGTTGAACTGAGGCTCTACTTCACTCTCCTCTCAAATGCATCAATGTGGCTATGAATTGGTGTAAGGCTCATATAAGTGTAGCCACAAAGTGACTCTACTCGAGCCTCAGCCTCTGAAATAGCCTAGCAAACCGAAGGCCTAATATGCTATAGCAACTGAGTCAACTGAGACTCAGTGCATGTCTGTCTCTGCGCCAGGGCCTGTATAGATGTTGCCAATATATATACCATGCCAGCAAGTAAAGGCTGTGTGGGCACGACCTCTGGTGTAGGAGTAGAAGTGTTAGTGGGCCCTCTATTTTCAGCCTCGGTCTGTGGAGGCCCCTCATTAGTGGGCACAACAGTAGTCAAAGAAGATGGAGTCTCAGATGGTGGTGCTATGACAAATATCTCTAGCATGTGGATTGGAGGTTGTGGTGCTCGCTGAAAGGCCACCAGATTCTTATCAGCATTTATCAGGCTGGCATATATTATCCTTTGAACCTCTATCATGGTGTCCAAATGGAGAAGAATCTCTACCCCCTGCCACTATATATAGGCGATATATCAAGCATGGGAAGGGTATGGAGGTGGACCTCTTTAAGGCCGCCCCATGAATCTAGCCTGCTATTAGGCAAGCCCAATCAATGTCATAGCTATCCAAGATACTGGCAACCAATACTGAGCAATCTAGTGTCAAAGTGTTTTATTCATGTGTTAGTTAGATCTGCTATCTAACAATAACCCACTAAAACTTGTCGGTAAAGCTGAGGGATGCCTTCTCTATTAACGCTTATGATGTAGAAACCTACTTAGGGTCCTAGCCCTACTTTGCAATATGATCAGTGACTCATCTCATTCATGTGACCTTTCAAGCTAGATTTCTCATGAATACTTTGTCCCCAATCTATCCTAATTTATGGTAGCACTCAGCTATAGTTTGGGGCCTGCTAATTTGGACCCAAAAGAACACGTCAGGATGATGGCCTTAAATAAATTAATCAGAGTTCCCCTCACCATTGTGCATGTCAAATGAGGCTTAGAAAGAGGTCATTTCCCCTTAGGGGTCAACTCCATGTTAGTGGTGGCATAGGAAGTGTAGAACTCTCGGATAATCATTGGGGAGTACTTCCCCGATGGAGATGCCAACCATTGTAAGCTATAATAGGCTATAGTATCCTGGAGTCCAGGGACGCTACCAAGCCCAAAGGTGATGATCTGAGGCTCCTCAAATATAGTACAAGCCAATCGGCCTCGCTAATAATGTCAGAGGTTGTCTTTATAGATCTGTTGCATGTCGTGAACACACCATATGATAGTCAATGCATCTAGAGTTAAGAGTAGTGCTAGGGGTGCTAAAGAAGACTAAGACTTGGGCTCCTCTCTAGATCCTGACTCAAATTCCTCTATGGAGAAAGTCATCTGGATAGAGTTGTTGTCCCTATCACCTCCCTCGTCAAACTGGGAGGGCGGTTATGGCTTGAGTCTCGGATGGAACTACTGTCTAGCAACCACCATTGTGTATAGTCGTTTTATGCCCAAATATGGCTGGACAGTAAGTTCCTCGAGGAATCCACTGGCCTCAGTAGTAGCCGAGGTGTCCGAGGACTCATCTCGCAATTGACGTTGCATGGATCGAATCTCACTTTTTTCTGGGTTTGGAAGCCATCATAACTAAAATCCACTCAATTAAAACTCATGTCAGCCCCACAAGTACAAGCAAGAAAATCAAAGAGTTCCAAGAAAAAGTTGAAGCATGGCCTACGAAGGCTCGTCTACGTGCCATAGGAGACACTACGGGCTGTATCAGGCCTTTGCATATGGCAGGGTATAGTAGAACAAGTTATTGGAACTGCACCTACGAGACTAGGTATGACTTTTATTCTACAAGTCGTAGACTGAGTCATAGGTGTAGTTCCAAAATTAATATTTATAGCTATTGAACCTACAAAACCAAGTTATGAGCCATAATCTAAACAAAAACCCATAATTGGTTTCATTTGATGGAATCCCAAAAATTCCCAAGTTGTTGGACTTACTCACGAGGGGAAACTATAGTTTATAGGTTAATCCATGGGTCGTAGAAGAACCTTGTACTGTAAAGTACAACAACTTAGGTTTTCCCAAGTCCACTAAATAGGTTCCATTACGAAATCAACAAGAAGGAAAAGCAATTATACTCAACATCGAAGCATCAATTTGTGCACTCAACGTAATTCCACCAAGTTATCCAACACCCCACATGCGTGAATTCTAAAACTACCCCGTCATATAGAAATTCCACATTCACATAATATTTTGACCACCATTGAACAACTACATGCTATTATTCAAAACACATGCAATCACATGCCATTGTTCAGACAAATAGTTCAATTTGCTTCTGATTTCTACGTGATTTCAAACAAGGACATGTAAACAATTACTTTCACTTCTAGCATATGCATGGTTCAATTGCAAGGGCTAATGCACAATTAGTTTCAAGCATGACATATGTCTCATGGATAGGCAACACCAATTAGTAACACCTAAACCTCAGAATACCATACCCAATAATAATTCAACCTGTTAAACAATTTCTGGCAACTTATACAAATTAAAGGGAAGAACATATCAAAAGTTGATCAAGAAGCCGAGAGATTGCAAGAGATAGTTGTGTCGAATGGAACCCTAGGTGAAAGGAGACTAGCCGAAAGTTGGCTGAAAAATATGGAGGTAGTCAGATGGTGATCGGAGACTTTGGGAAGAAGAAAGAGTTTAGGTATTTTGGGGAAATGTTGTCAAGAATGAGGGGTAAATGATTTTACCCCTCTTTTAAAACATTGCCAGGTAAAAATTGGGTACAGGCCCTACGAAACCCTTACTACGAGCTGTAAAAGATTATACGGCCCATAGGGTATGGTTTCGTATTATTCCTAAACACTAATTTGGAAGATTGGCATCACAGATCTATCTACGAGTCTTAAATGAACATGCAACTCATAAATTGGATCATAAACATCCCCAGCACTTAGCATGGTTAGAAAGTCCCGTTCATGACTCGTAGTTTTATCTACAAGCCATAAACTTGGCTTGTGGACTGGAGTGCACAAAACTTTGCTTATTGGAAGTATTCTACGATTTAGTGTACAAGTCGTGGTGTGAAGCACAACTCGTTGAACTGGTCATAGAACCACTTTTTTCTCTTTTATGAATTGGTTTGATGACTTAGCCTTGTTCCTGCATATCATTCGTAGAACAAATTGTTACCTTATATGCCACCAGTCCTAAAGTCCAAAATTACAACCAAAATAATAAAATTGAACTACCTACAAGTCCAAAAAGCTAAAGATAAAACAAAAACTCAAATGGTACATTAGATATCTTGGGTTGCCTCTCAAGTAGCGTATGATTTATTGTCGTGGCACAACTTGGACAACTTGGTTACTCTGACTTCACTAAGTGCCCAAAACATCTTCAAATCATTGGGCCTCTTCATAGACTGGCAGATATTGAAGAAGTCTTCTTCATTATTCAATCAAAACTTGAGTTGGCCAGATTCCATATCAACCAGTGCTTGCCCAATGGCTAGAAATGGCCTTCCCAAGATGATTGAGACTTCAAAGTCAACTTCTTATCTAGGATCACAAAGTCTACAGGGAATATAAAGTTTTTCGCTTTTACGAGAATGTTATACAATATCCCTGCAGGCTTCTTTACAGTCTTTTTAGCTATCAACAACCACATATTTGTTGGAGTAGGGGCTCCCAAGCCTAGCTTTTTGAACACTGCAAAAGGGATTAAATTGATGTTGGTTCCTAAATCACATAATGCCTTTGCAAATTTGACATCCCTAATGGAGCAAGGTATGGTGAATGCTCTGGGATCTTTTCTCATCTTCACTAAGGACCTTGTTGCTTTCGCACTGCAATGCTGAAGCTCTTGAGAGAGCTCTTTGCTTACAGTCCTCTTTTTCGTCACCAAGTCCTTCATGAAATTTGCATACCCGTTCTCCAATGCCTCAATGAGAGGGATGATGGTGGAGAGTTACTTCAACATGGAGATGAAGTGCTAGAATTCACGTTCCTCCTCCTTCTTTTTGAGTCTTTAAGGGAAAGGAGAAGGAGGTCTAGGAATAGGTTTCAACTTCTATGGCATTACTACTATCTCACTTACCCCATCCTTGGAACTAACATCTTCGGTCTCTGCATCCTTGCTCTCAACCATCTCCTTACGAACCTCATCATCATCAGCTAGCATTGGTGGGTCAATGGTCTGCTTGCCGGCATGTCTTATCACTGCCATACATTGCCCCTCATTTTTTGGATTCTGTATTGTGTTGTTGGGCAATGCACCTTTCTGACGCCGGTTCATTTGAGTCGGCATCTGACCAAACTATTGCTCCAGCTACTTGATAGCAACAAGATGAGACTCAATTTTCTAGTTAATAATGGAGATGTTAAATTTCATCCCCTTCAAGGTCTCATCTTGAGCGTCAACCTTCTTCAATAGTCAATCAAATATCTCCTCAATTCTAGAGCTACCAGCATCAGAATCTTGATTGGGTGGTAGCACATACAGACCATTTATATAACTATCTCTGCGTTCCCAACCAGAATCTCTGTCTTGGCCCCTATTTTTGTCATAGTAACCTTCTCGGTTGTTGTCTCTAAAAGCATCATCTTTGTTAAAGTTCCGACCTTGGTTTCCTTGACCTTGGCGCCAATTATCCTGATTGGGCCCTTGGGCTTTGGTCTAGAAACCTACCATCTGATCACTGACAACGCAAATATCCTCCTCATGGGTGCTCAAGGTTGATGATTTACTGTATCACATGCTCCTGGCTTTGCTTCATCAACAACCTCACATTAGTACTAATTCGAGCGAGCTCTTGCATTATCTCTTCATTTATCTTTTCCTGTAATGAAATAGTCTTGATTGAGAATGAGCTTTTAGTTGCTGAATTGTCTTTTATCCCACATGCACGGTTGGTCTTGACCACTCTCTCCAACCTTTCATTTATCGCCAAAAATGGACAATCTAAAAATAATTCTCTCATGATAGTGTTAGCAATAGCTTGGATATTTTCATCCAGGGCTCGATAGAAGATCTCCAATAACGCATCATCAACAATCTTATGGTCAGGGACACTCTTCTGGTACTTTGTGAACCTCTCTCACGTAGTGTTGATCGAATCACCAGGCAATTACTTGAAGTTATTGATTTGATCCTTTAACTTCAGCTTCTTTGACCTAGGAAAGAACCCCTCCAAAAAAGCCTTCTGCATTTTTGCCCAACTGGTGATTGAAATCAATGGGAGCTCGAATAACCATAGTGTCACTTTGCTTGTTGGATACAATGGGAAGACACGAAGCCCAATGTCATCCATGGATAGATTCTGACTTCCTATCATACTCTTGCAAACAAAGACAACATTGTGTAGATGGTTATGTGGATGCTCTGATGGTAAGCAAGAAAACAACTCTTGTTTTGAAGAATTTGAAATAACCTACTTGAAATGACAAATTTTGTGTCATCTGGTAATGGAGGTAACGCAATATCTCCAATAACATCCATCCCCATTGGATCAAGCCTATATTTATTCCATGCGTTAGCCGCGGCTTAAAGATCATGTGGTGGTGGATTAGCATCCTCAAGTGGTGGTGGGTTAGTATTATTATTATTATTAGTATTCTGATTCAATGTTGCAGCAGCGTTGTTCGCATTATTCTAGGCCATTTTTCTCAGTGTCTTCTAGATCTCATGGTCAAACAGAGTCAAGGATTTGCCTCGACTATGAGTGTTGGGCATACACTAGACCTATAGGCAGAAATAAAACAAAAAAAACAAAAATAAAAATAACATAAAATTAGAAAAATAAGGATTAATTCCCAAATTACTCTAATTAAACCAGTCCAAACGTCGGCAATGGCGCCAAAATTTTGATGTCACCCAAAACTGCACATCCTTTTTGAATATATAACCTAACTAAGGTTAGGGTCAAACCCACATGGAATATGGTCTAGACCTAGAGTAATTGCAAACAAGTCAAATGAATTAACCTACTTATCTCCCAAAAGAGGGGAGGGGGTTTGTAATTGCAAGAAATAAACCTAAAATAGAAGCAAGTATTGTAAAACTAGTGAGAGAAGAAACTAGGATATTGTATTCCCCATGAATTCCTAACTTAGTATCACCAAGTAATCATAACCTTTTCTAGTGTATAGCATGCAGAACAATAAGTTAAGTTTACCAAACTCTTTGGGCCAAATGAGAGGTAAATTTCACTACATGATTTGATCTATCCACGCAGTGTGACATTACTAACCCTTACTTTTGGTTCTAGTACAACCTCCCCTTGATCCAGTTAGGTTGATTAGATGAGAGGGATCACATCAAATCCAGTTAACTAATCTTTTTTCCTATTCATTACTACCTTGATTCAATCAGTAAGAATTAGGCGGGTTCTAACGTTCGCCACCATTAAAAAGCATTCATAATGAAGAGAATTAACTAGTACATGTATGCACACTTTCCAAGAATTACAAATTATTCAGTTTTACCTTGTTAGTTCTTCATGGTTCACATAACCCTAGTTGTAAATTTAGCTATGCACAATCATTGTCGATGAAAGAACCATGTTATGGAATACCATAATTGAACACTTAAAATGATGACATTAAGAACAATAAATCTAAAGTTCTCCATAAGAGATCACAATGTATTGTATTTCAATGTAAAAATCACAAAATATGAAGTCCCAAAAGTGTTTCTCAGTTCTCTCTTGAGTCTCTCTGTCTAAAAGACCTAAAAACCTATTTATAATAATTAAAATAAAAATCCAAAATAAAATAGGAAAACTAGATTCAGCATCTTCGACGGACTAGGTTATGGGTCGTATAAGGATGCACGGTCCATACCTAGGCTTCGTATTCTGCAATCTTCAAAAAGTGACTTTCCATCTATGAGACCTTGCTACGGGTTATGTTCAGACTTATTGCTCATATAGGGTTTCGTCTGATAGCTTTAGAAACTCTTCAAACACTGATCATCTAGGCACGAAACCAATCCATGACTCGTGAAAACTTCTATGGCTTATGTGATAGTTCGTGAATGCAACTTCTGAAACTAGGCCCTTCACTAAATCTCACCCATGAGATCTCTCTACAGCTCGTGGAAGTATCCACGGCCGGTAGAGTATCTCGCAAGTCCCTAAAAACTTAACTTTTGCAGATTTTTGCCTAAAAACATGCCAAATAGTGTAATCTTGCAAAATATAAAAGCACATTAAACCTACTATCATCACTTTGAGAACACACAAAATTCTGAGTTTTAAGCATCAAAAGTGTTTTATTTTGATAGCACATCAATGAACTCTTGTGTATCCTCATCCATCTTGAAATCGTGAAACTTCTGAGGATTCATCCTAGAAAAATATCTCACCCTTAAGGTCGCAATATGAGTCTTTAGAGAAGCAACAACTTGAGTCAACATGGTAATAGTGGTCTTAAACTCCTCATTACTAACTTGGTTGGTTTGAGGGCCTTGAGAAATTTGAGGAGCTCGAGGAACATGATCCTCATTAGCATCAACTCACCTAGGCAATTGAGCATATTGTGGAGGCATTTTTTGAAAATATCAAAGGAAAAGTATTAGGGAGTGAGTATATTAAAGGCACAACATAGATCATAAAAGAAGCAAAGATTTCCTAAGCGTTCATAGCCTCTCACTCATGGATATGGCACACACTTCACACTTATAAAAAAGATTCCACTAGACGCAACATGTTAGATCCTCTATTATTCTTTCAAACTTTATGTTCTGATACCAAGTTTATCACGATCTGAACCTAGGACCTAGCTATGACACGATGAATGTGACACCAAAAGGTGCCTCATCCAAGTTTTTTATTCATATTATAACTATACATAAGGTAAAATAAGCAATTCATAAAAGAGTAAGCAAGTGGAACATATCAATATCAAAGTCATAGTTTTCCTTAGGGAAATTTCAACATCTTTAGTCCAAAACATGCATCTACATCATAGATCTTGGCGGGGTATAGAACACGCTACTAGGTCACTTATGTCTCCCAAGCTACACCTCCTTTTTAAGTCTAAAGCAGTCGTTGTCAAGATATAAAACCTAACCAAGGCTAGAGTCGAACCCAAGAGAATATGCTAGACTTAGAAGATTTTAATTGCAATTCGGGTTTGTTAACCTACTTATCTCCCTGAAAGGGAGAGTTATAATAACTAGTAAAAGTAATTCTAAACTAAGACAAGTGTTTAACCAATATGAAGAGAAACCAGGGTGACATGTCCAAAATATGTAGCATCTAGAATCGTAAGTTAAGTTCACAAACCCTTTGACCCATGCAAGAGGCAAATTTCACTAGATGATTTGATCCATCCCTACAGTGTGACACTACTAACCCTTACCAATTATGCCAGTACAGTCTCCCCTTTGTCCAAGTTCGGTTGATTAGACGAGAAACATTGATCGAATCTTGTTAATTAATCTCTTTTCCTATTCATTAATATCTTGATCCAGTCAGTAATACTAGGCGGGTGCTAATGTTGGGCACCATTATAAAGCATTCAAAATGAAGAGAAATTTTTGATACATGCATGCATACTTTTCGAGAATCATGAATTATCTAATTTTACCTTGTTAGTTCTACATGATTCCCACAACCCTAGTTGTTGATTGAGCTACTTATGATTTGTGTAAATGCAAGACTCAAAAATTTGAATAACATAATTGAGCACTTACATAATAGAATTAAGCATAAGAAAATTCAACTCTTTAATAAGAATCACAAGATTGAAATTAGAAGATGAAATTAAAGTTTACAAGTGTTTCTAAAACTCTCTAATGTTTCTACGCTCTCTTTTCGCTGACACTCAAAGAAAAATAACCTAAAAACCTACTTATAGTGTTTAAAATATAAATCCAACAGAAAATAGGACAATTGGGCCGGTAAGCTCCATGAGGTGCTCTATAGGCCTATAGTGAATTACGGCTCGTAGGTAGGTTTTCGTACTCTGTTGCTTCAATTCTGGACTTGATTTTTACACACCCCTCTATGACTCGTAGAAGGCTCTATGACCCGTGGGGGGTTTCGTCAGATGGAATTTCAGAAAGTCCTCATCTTCTAATCCTCAGGGTACAAGGCTAGGTCTATGGCTCATAAAGTCTTTTATGGCTCATTTGCATGTTTGTAGACCCAAGTTGAGAAATACTCCCTTCACTGGAATTGCATATGAGACCACCCTTACAGCTCATAGAATGCTCTACAGCCTGTAAAGGGTCTTGTGGATCTTTAACTTCAGCTACTTCTGCATATTTTGCCCAAAAATAATGCCAACACTAAAATCCTACAAAACAAACACAAAACACATCAAACCTACTAACACCTCATTAAGAACACATAAAATTCTAAGTATTGAGAATCAAATGTGTTGTATTTTGACAGCACAGCAACACCCTCAACTTAAAATTATTGCTTGTCCTCAAGTAACAGACTCAATCTATATAAGCAGCACAGTAACACCCAAAACTCCATCTCTCATCCAATTTAAGCGCAGATACCCACACTAGTTTTCAAAGCACAGTCAGATAACTATTAGCAAACCAACAAAGATCAATGCATATGACAATGCAACTATGACAAGCGAGGTAGTATCAACAAGCCAGAATCACTGAATGAGTCTAATGTTTACAATGCAATGCAACTGCCCTCGCAGAAAGAAGTCTCATATCTCACTCACAATGAAGTTTTAATATATAACCTTGGGACTATGCAAAATCACTCGCTCTCACAACAAATATTCATATATCATGCCCAATACCATATGTTTTCCCCTATACTCATGACTCAGACTATTGACTACTTGGATTAAGATGACTTTAGGACTTTATAGGATTGTAGCATAGGCTTAGGGGGCTTTGGTATTATGCTTTGGGGACATAGTGACTAAATGCCCTCCTTGACACTGTATTTTTCTACACTTTTTCCCTATCAACACTGTTACTTTTAATTTCATTCTCCCTTTCTCCTATTTCAAGCTTTTCTTGGGGCTTTCTTTTCATTTTTCAGTTTTTTACCTTGTTTTTATACTTCATTTTTCTTTGTAGTTCATAACTAAGGCATCACTCATTTTTCTCACGCCTAACAAATATTATTTATTCCTTATCCACTAACTTTCCCCCTCATTTTGTGTTTTACCCTTACACCAACCACCCTCTACTTAGGATTTTGGCCTGAGTTAAGGTGTACATTATCCAACCTCAGAACCAGGGCCACTTTTGGTAGCCACCCTCAATTTAGGCGTTTTGCCTTAGTCAAGGTGCACAATGTTCAAGAAAGGACCAAGGCCAATTTTAGGATTTTAAATCTAATAAGGCTTGGTTACTTAGGTTTTTATAAAGAAAAGGTCTATGTCAGGCTCAAACATTAGGATCAAGGGATATTTCACACATTTGGTCGGTTATTTAGGCTAAATGGACTATTATAAATAATGACCTAAGATCCTTTTCTAACCAACAAACGTACAGTTTAAATCAGAGTAATATGGTAAGTTATGAAATTGAAACACACTACATGAACTAGCAAATTCAACTCACACTCACATGGCACGAATTACTCTATTAACATGGACTCTTAGATCATGCTTTTTATCTCAATTTTATCCTCACTTATCAGAATAGGTACTGTCAACACAATTAAACATGCATAGTTGCTATCTAGACTAACTGATCAAAAATTTGGTGGGTATAGTTTTTCACAAAAAAGCACAA